>JAOEHT020055224.1:0-13893 GCA_025448195.2 Parazoanthus atlanticus | reverse complement strand
TTTCAAATCCTTTTATTAAGTACATTTAGAAGTAAAACTCGCGTCTTCGGGCTCAAAACTCCACATCGTAACATCTCGGTGAGTTGCATAATCTGCCGTCATTACTACAGTCTACAATCATACATGTATCTAACGATCAACATATGAAACTAAAGGAACGAATCAATATTTACAAACTAGCGAAGAATAAAACTATTGCTGTCAGCAATGCAGTAGATAGTCAATGCCAAAATCTATACCCAATTTCAGACCAAAATGCCAAAATCTATACCCAATTTCAGACCAAACGGCTCGAAAACCCTACCCTTTGGTGCCGCACTTACCTGTATAGCTCATGTGAGGGAGTACACCCCCCGGGTACGAAACTGGGCCTGTTCTCTATACGATTGTGGTTTTGAGCCATTCCGGCGTTCACCTCGAAAGTCTTGTACAAGTACGGGGCTCACTGACAAGAAACTCTCGTTCCTTCGAGTGCTGATCATGCTTTGACTTTTGATCCGCCTGCTTACTTAAGGTCTTACGCATTGATCTGGTCGCAACAAATCTAATCGCGTGCGCGGTCGGCGCTTCAGAAATAAATCCGCTGGAGTCTGTTTGGTAGTGTATTTGGCGTGTTCCGATAACTGAATAAAAATCGCGCCAATATCTGTCTGATCGAAGCACTTCCCTCCGCCTTAAACTATTGTTTAAGCGTCTGAACAAAACGTTCCGCTTGTCCATTCGATCTCGGATGGTAAGGTGCTACCAGGATATGCTTTAAAAATCCCGTTTTGTTTTGTAAAATTTGCAAACTCGTGTAAGGTAAACTGCGGTCCATTGTCACTGACTAATTGTTCCGGCAAACCAAAACGTGCAAAGAGGTCACGACGTATAGGGCTTTGTTAGTTCCGGCTGCCAAGACAACGTAAACTCTAAACTCTCGAAAGAATTGGATCGGCTCTTGTGAAATTTAGAACGTGATCAACTTCTAGTGTCAATGATTCGAGTTGCATCTTGTGAATCATTTTGACTTCATCGACTTCCGTGCCTTTATCAGAAATTTGAAGTGGCAATCGCGATAAGCAGTCGTTCATTCGCGTGCTTAAATGATATCAATCTGATATGCTGAAAGCAAAAGTGCATGTAAGTTAATTTTACGGTTCTAAACCTGTATCTAATCTAAGTTTGTTCTTAAATTGTCCTTAACTGCGTCAGTAAATACAAATTTCAATCTTGGGCTGAGTCCTCAGAAACAGTTGTAAGTGGTGTAGTCAGCCTCCAGTAGATTTGCAGGCCCAGGAAAGAAAAAATAGGGCCTCTGAAAACGTATTTCGTGCAATCTGGGAGTAATTTACAGCATTTGCAGGCCCGGGACTGCAGGCCTAAGGGCTGGCTACGCTGTTACTGGTTGGTGTTATTAATAGAAGAGTGAGTAAAGCAAAGTGATGAAGTGACTTTACTTAACGTTTGTGTGTTTCGTTAGCTCTGAAGGCTGCATGCAGGTATTAGTGAAAGCCAGCGACGGTGCGCCTTTTATTTTAATTTTATAGGGTTTAAGTTGCCAAGCTCACACAAGTATTGTAAACCACGAAATTCCACCCATATCATCAATTTCAATTTCGGATTGCAAAGAATGTGATTAAAGAGGGTTACTACTCTTTTCCATCAAAAGGTTAGTACCGAATATAGCAACAACATGTACAACAACAACAACAACTTTATTAAGGTATTCCAATTTCTATACATGGTATTACCTAAATAAACTACAATACTGAAAAACTAAACTATATATAAAATGAAATATAAACAGTGTATATGTAGGTAGATTGCATTGTGTATAAAATTGTAGAACTACATATTACAATTTACATGGCAAACATATGCAATTTGTAATATAATAATGATAATATAATGATAATATTTGAACTAATTTGAACTACTAGATTTTTCACTGCATTGCTTGATAAATATAAGTGGCGCTTAATTTAGCCTACTAATATATGCATCAGTGTTGTTGAAAAGAAATATAACTTTCTGACAACGAAGGAGAACGCAACTTTAAAATAAACTAGCACTTTCCCTATGACATGACAAGACGCGTTCAATAGCCTCGTTCTCATTTTCAGACAGAGAAGACAATGGTACTGGGTAGTATGGACACCACTGCAAAACGTCTGCGCATGCGCGAAACGTCGCTTGTTTTGCCAAAGCTAACCAAAGGACGCGAACAGAGGAGGGTGATTATAACTCGCAAAGCATCTTTTTAAAAAAATGCAAATCAGCTTCATCTGTCTCCGCCTTTCGTTGAGTGCACATTTCACTAATTCAGGCAGACAAGGCACTGGCACAAGGTAGTGTGGACACCCGGTGAAGGTAAAAAAGGTTCTCAGTCGCCCCAATTCGATTTTTGGGGTTTCGGAGTCGTAATTTATACGAGGCTACTTCTAACAATTCAAGTTGTTATTTAATACCATAATTTGTGTCAAAGAGTGAGGTCTGGCTGCAGTACAGGCGGGCAATCCGTACGTTCGAGATACGCATTTACTGTAACACTCTGGTTGACCTCATACATTTACTGTAATTTGAACAGTAGTAGTCTTACCACAGGAGGCCCAGGCTCATTTGGTGAGGGAGAAATGAGGGTCTAAAAACCGTCGAAATGTCTTGAAATCTCTACCAGGGAACAACAACGACACATACAACACTACAGGTAAGTCAGAGTTTATTTGATTTAGTAGTTACAGGGATATCGGCCAGAGTCAAAATTCTCATACAAAGTCTTTTAAAAATTATATTTCGCAACGACGTATCAGGCTACTAGACTTACTTCGAGCCTGGGCCTCCTGTGGTTTTGCAGCTTGTTTTGGGAACCAACTTACGCGGACCAATGTGTTATATTTTTGCTTCCACAGAAAGCTTCGACGCAACAAGATTGAAAGTTTGCAAAAAAGAACATTTTGTAACCTTCCCTTATTTAGAACGTTGTAAGTATCCCAGCAACATCAGTAATGGGGCGTTGTTACTGTTTAGTTCAAGCTTCTGTTTTTGTTTAACCCTACCTATATCGGGGATGGGTGCCCCCTGAAACATATTTAAGTGTTACTCTGTAACAATAACAGCTAGCAAAATAAAAAATTTTGACTTTTCTTAACATTTAACTACGGGCACCTTTTTAAATCAATGATGGCTGCTCTATGCTCCTAGTTTACATAGCAACCGCAATTCTGATTAACACTTTTATTAGAAAAATTGTTTTTTTTTCCTAAAATGTGTTTTAGTTTGTTTGTTTCTATTGAAATAATAGATCTAGCCGACAAAACCATTTGCTGGTACTACATCAATTTGATGTAGTCTAACCGACATGTAACGTCATGGATACCAAAACTTGGGGGTTGTAAAAAAACTTCCTGATCAGAAGCAGAAAAGTTTACATATGTTTGTGACATGGAAAAACAACAAAAAAATGTCATTAATCGGTAAAAAAGACTTTTCGTTAGCAAAAATGATATTTTTGACAGAAATTTAGTTTTGCCTCGCACGTTTTTTCAGCGAAAATCAATTTTTAAACGTTCGGCTTTAGCTTATAAACTGTTACATTAATTTATTACTCAAATTATTTTCATTAAATGCCAATAATTTCACTCAATCCTTTTTGAATTTGCTTGCAAGGTTCTCAAATACAAATCTAACAGGAAATGCTTCAATTTTTGACACAGTGTAAAGCTAATAGCTGCACTCTTGGATTTCTTAGAAAGGTATTGCACAACACTTATGACGTCATAAATCACGTGCAATGTGAACCATATTCCAAAACATATCGCATAATTGATTTCAAGACTAAGAATTAGCATTTGTTTGAAATATTTCGTTGATATATTGAAAAATATAGAAAACCAGAAATTTGACCAAACATAGCGTCCACCACAGATTCATCGAAGAATGATTTTTCTGTTTTGCAGATTAATGGTAGTGCCGACAAAAATGGGCTGGATGGCAAACGTTGTTTAGCTCCATTGCAATAACCCACCTGAAAACTGCCCAAACGTCGTCAAGCTTCCACTGTTTCCTCATCAATACCATTTGGTTCACTTAAAACGGAAAACACTTTTATCTCATCAAAACTTTACTTAAGTAGACTTGAGCTGTTTTTACATCAAAAGGTCTATTAGCACACGCGAAGACTGAAGAACCTGAAGATTTTGCCGAACACATTGACTTGATTTCTCGTTGCACTCTTACACCTTTTTAACAAAAATAAATTGCAAATTCGTTTTATTCAGGTAACTTTGCTTTGTATTAAGAAAAATTACTTAGATCGCTAAAGCGCTTTTTTAGCAGAAAGGTCGAATCAGTGTTACTTTACAGAGCAGAGACGTGGCGGACAACAAACTATGCTAGGCGGTTGAGGAAAGTCCAGCAGAATTTGAGAATATGATGGCCTAAAACAATCCGAAACGAAACCTTTGGGAAAGAACTGGTCAAAAACCAGTAAAGTACCTCACTAGCAGAAGGAAATAGATATCGATAAGACATACTCTAAGGAAGACTGAAGCACACATCACAAAGCCGCGGTGCAAGTATATCGTTGTACGCGAGGTTGCACTTAATAAAAAGTGAAAGCAGATTTTAACGTGGAATCCCCAGGGTAAGAGGAAAAAAAGAAGGCCACCAAACACATGGTGCAACAGTGCGGGCAGTGCAAACCAGGGATAAACTACAATTCCCGGTTAAGAAGTTCTAATTTGTAAAAGCTTCTAAAATAATATATCAGCTTTTAATCGCGGTGAAGAATATATTTAGCAAAAGCAGTTAACAGTTTAACCCTTAAAACGTTTTAGCCTCTTGGAGAAAAAACATTACAGATAAAAGCTGGCAATTTGTCATGCAAGCAGCTTTGGCCTTGCTAATTACGTTCCATGACAACAATAAAGTTTTAATTAAGAACTGTTGCTATGGCAACAGTCATTGGATAACATATCCGCCATTTTGGCCGCCGTCTTGGATTTTTCGAAAATTTTAGTTTAACAAATTTGCAGCAAATTTTCTTGAAATTAATAGAAAACACGTCATTATAGGCTCAAAAAAGAAAATATTCAAAACAAAATGAAAATAGAACGAATTTTATAAAAAAATTCCCATTATGTGATTCAAACCTTAATTTGCATAATTAATTTTGCATAAATTATAAATGATGATGTCATCCAATTAACGTCAAAATATGTGCCCTTAATTGGACTACAGGTACTGCAAGTTTCATTTCAATTACTGCAAAGTTTCAGATTTTAGGTCGGAAAAACCTGGGGGTCCGCTCGACCACCCCCCCCCCTCCTCCATAAATGTTTAAGGGTTAATAAAAATAATTTGGAGTAGACAACTACAAGATAACGTGGCCATCCTTTTAAGGAGCAAATGAAACAAAATATGGTTGTTATAATTACTATCAAGACGTTGTTTTGCAGCTTGTTAAACGGAACATGTGTTGCATTTACGCCCACAGATGGCTTGATCACAACAAGATTGAAAGTATTCATAATGGAACATTTTGCAACGTTCCCTTACTTAGAAATTTGTAAGTATCCCAGCAACCAAGTAAAGGGACATTGTTGCTGTCTAGTTTGAGTTCTGTTCTGATTGTTAGACTTCTCTTTTTGTTGACTCTTAACCTTTACCGGAGGTGGGTGCGAATCGGCCCACCTAAGACACCCACTCTAAGCTACGCCACAACGATAAGAGCTAACAAAATGAAGCATTCCGACCTTTCCTATGATCTATCTCCGGTCAATTTTAAGCATCAACAGTGGCTACTCAGTGCTCTTGACACTTCTCTTAGAATGATAATTTTGTTTCTTCTAAAATGCAACATAGTACGGGTTTTCCATTGAAATAATTGATTTCACCGAGCTAACAACATTTCTTGGTACTTTATTACTAAGAAAAAGATAAGGTAGTGTATACATGATCTTAATGCACAGCAATAAGGAGGCACAGAAAGCGCTCAGCAACAGCAGAATTATGACAGCTCAGTTCAAAAACCAAACACCGTAGTATTATGCTAAATATCATCCGGAGCTATGTGCCAACAAACGATGCCAACGAAGAAGTAAACGAAGGTTTTCACATTATAGTGGACAAAAGAAAAAGAAAGATGAGTAACCATAATGATGGGGCGATTTTAATATAAAAAAATTACACATTACAATTACAATTACATAGCGTATGAATAGATGATGGGAATGAATGGATTGGGTCAGATGGATGCGAATGGATAGATTTTGCAGAATTCACGCCGGGTCAGCTGGCCGCAATGCACTTTTGACAATTTTTTTGAGTGTTTCGAGTTATAGAGCAGAAAATTGGCAAAACTTTCAATGTTCGAATTTCGAAAAATTGCCCTAAAACCCATTTTATAGTTTCCTTTTTGTTATTTCCTAGTTTTAGGTCTAAAATAGTGTTTCTTACAATTTCCATAAATATTTAAGAAAACTATAAAACCTAAGAAATGCAAACTGAAATTGAAGATGGCAGCCAAATTATTAATAAATTGGCAATTGTTGCCATGAAAGCTAATTAGTAGGTTGTGTGCTAATTATAAACCAAGTGGCAATTTTTAATTCTCAACCGTTTTAAAATTACACGAGGGTCCAACGAACCCCTATGTTGTGCCTTTATGTTTCAATTGGTAAACAAAGCTTTTCTTTTGTCAACAAACTAACCCGCTGCACCGAAGGACATAGCCAGGTGTGTATTATACTCCTTTCAGCATTAACGATAGATTCAAGTATTTCAGGACTTTTGTTCTTTACAGAACAGATTAGCTTTATCTGCAAACATATGGAAATCAAATTATGATTTCGAACAAAGATGAAAATCATTTGTATAAAATAAGAAAAGGGATGATCGGAAAATTGATCCCCGTGGAACACCACAATCGATGTTGCGTTGAGTGGATGTTTCATTGTTAGTAGTAGCAACAAGCAACAAGCCTGTTATTCAAATATGAAACAAACCATTCTCTTGCTATACCTCGGATCCCATAAATTTCTAGCTTTCTGATAACAGTATTACGATTAGCTGTAATAGTAGTTTGCTGAAATCTAAAAATATTCCGCAGGAAATCGTACAATCATCAATTTGTTTTTGAATTCTATCTATAATGCAAAGAGCGGCATGGTCTAATGAATGTTTTGTGCGAAATCTAAATTGTTTATTAAATTACATGTTGTTCTTTTCAGTGAATTTAATTAACCTATTATACTTTATAAGCTTTTCCAAGAACTTGTTCTAAACAGAAAGAAGAGAGATAAGACGATAATTGCTCAAGCAAGTTTAAGACCCTTTCTTATTAATTGGAATTATGTTGGCTAACTTAAGGCAATTCAGGGACAATACCTATCTCAATGGAACCAATAAAACAAATTTCCAGTGGCTATTATACAACTGTTCTTAACAATTTTTTATTTCGTTTTCAAACTTGAGATTTCATTTTCAATTTAATTAGTTGTAGTGGGGAAAGCAAAAAAGCTATCACTTGTTGAAGTATTATTCAAATAAACTTTTGGTGATTCATACACTGTAGGTATGGAGCTTCTAGTTCGTCGCTTACATTAGCAAAATACTTGTTAAAAGCATTTGCTATTAATTTTGGATCAGTAATTTCACATTTATTATCCACAATTATTACAAATTTTGACTAACTTGGGGCTTGAAATTTAAAGCTTGCTTTTTTTCTCTTCATATTCTTTTGCTATCATCAATTGGTGTTTTCAAAAAATATTGATTGTATATTGTCGTTGGCTTATTTGTAGATGATTTAATTTGTTTCTATATAACTTGGATTTTGTATAGTAGTACACAGGAGGAATCCCACAGCGGTTAGACACTGATGTGCACAGCGTTGTGACAGCGAAAACGAGCACAGCTTTGTGACAGCGATAGTGCTGCTAGTAATGTTACAGTGCTGACAGTGACAGCGCTGGGACAACAGTGGTAGTGACAGCGCTGAGATAACGATGTGCACATTAGTGTGACAGCGATGGCAACTGACAGCGCTGTCACAGCGGTGACAACTGACACCGCTGTCACAGCGATGTGCACATTAGTGTGACAACGATGGCAATAGACAGTGCTGTGACAGCGGTAACAACTGACACAGCAGTGACAGCGATGGCAACTGACAGTGATGTGCACATTGTTGTTACACTAGTGTGAACATCGCTGCCACAGCGCTGTTAGTTGTCATCGCTGTCACAGCACTATCAGTTGCCACCACTGTCACACCAGTGTGAACATTGTGTTCTTTTAACAATTAAGTTTACTTCAATACACCATTTCACCAAAAACTGGTTTTCTGCCTCGGTGGGTAATCCAAACGTGTGCTTCGGTTAACAACAGTTGATGTAGTTTGTTTATCGCCATAAAGTTCTGTTGGGTAGAAGGCTATTGTTTCAACGAAGGGTTAAAGCTTAATTGTTGAATATCAGCAGTCTAAATAATAACTGTACTGGAGCGTCTAAAATATCTAAATCCACTTCAGGTGTCTGCAATTTCTATGAGTGATTTCCACCGAGCTTTACTTCCGTATAAGCTGATTTGGGAGGCCATAACTGACTTTACGTAACTGAGTGCCCGGCTAGGAAAGAGTAAAGCAGAGCAGAACAGAACAAAGTCTTACGTACGAAACAGTTAAATACGTGAATACAGTACGTACGAGCGCAGTCAGGCCAGGGTTTCTGGTTGGGCGGTATCGGCATGGGACCGCCAATCACTCGGTTCCACATCCCAGATGAGGCGCACAAGTACGTGTTGGCAGGTCTGGTCACAAAGGCGTGGTTCTGTTTGCACTGAACACTGCAGATCATCTCGTAGTTCACGCCGTTAGCAGATGAAAGTTGTTTGTTGCACGTCCGAGTACCGTGTTTGGGGGCTTCGAACATCGGACAAGGGACCGCTGTAGACGTGAAGAGATGTTAGTGTCAGTGAGGCGTGAGAAACACATGCCCAGACCAGAATGATGGAGAGATCGATCGAGATGGAAGGGTTCTAACTTTGGATAAGGGACCGTTGCACATTATTTAGAGCGGTTGGTGTTGGCCAGTCATCCTAACCATTTGAATGTGTCAAAATACCCTGTCCAGGATGCCAGACGGGGACACAAGCATTTGTCACGAAATAAATCGGTCAGCGTATTGGTTCTCACTTATTTATAGCTGGGCAAAGCTACATTTCAAATAAAAAAATGAAACTAATAGCGTGCGCAAAACAGATAGAACATTTTTTTCACACTCTTTAGCAGACAGTAACTCAGAGAATGACGACGCAGATTATCCAGCATTTACAAACCTCTTTGCAACCCTACTAATTAACACTCATCGTTCAACCCCTATTTATATTGACGACGCTAGTCGTTCCGCACTGATGAAGACAGAAGTGTCTCTCAAAACGTATGAACAACATATGTTAACTGCATTTTTTATCTTGCAGTCTTATACATTTTTAAGTCAGAGGCAACCTTATTTCGTGTGCTTGCGTGTGGGCTCGGGATATTTACAATAAAAGCGCTTTGATACTAGCTCGAAAAACATAGCTTGTGTCAACTACCATCCTTCTCAAACGAAGAATACCCTAAAAAGAAATATAATTCATGGTCATTCAATATTAATATAAGAACTAACACTGTTTACTATGTCTTAATGTGAAATTTTACGAGAATACTCGGATTTCTTACGTCCTACTTTCACTTCAAACTGGCACGAGGCGTTGTTGCCGGCCTTGTCTGTGGCTGTGTAGACGATCGGATAGATGCCCCAGAAGAAAGATGACCCCGGATTTCTGTTGCTCCTGATGTACGGTTGCGTGTCGTAGTTGTCCTGGAAGGTGGGGTAGGCCCACGTGACCCGCACCTCGTGCTGGTCGGTTTGTTTGTGTTGGTCAGATGGACACGTGAGAACGCGGGGACGTTCAGCATCTGGAGATGAGAGCAATGTCAGTGGTCCGAATGAGATATCGAATATAAGTATATACTAAGTCTGCGAATAATGAATTTTGTGCACTCTGATTGGCTACTATACTACCAGGAATATCTCGTGCTATATTCACCTCAGCATGAGTGGCTATTCGCACCACTTACCATCTTTAATGGTAGTTTTAAGAGACAAACAGTGAACAACATTCTAGATCTATACTTTTATCTGTTTTTAGATTTTTCATTTTTATCCAGTTTGATTTTAGATTAGTGTAATTTAGATTTGTCTTCGAAGATTTTATCTACAAATTTGTAATTAATATGTTATAATTGTAATTTACAAATTTTGGATCGAGGGTCACAAGTTTATTAACAAATACGTGCCATCCTCTTTAAATACAGACGGCGACTACTACTTACGCGAGAACGTGCGTGTCAAGGTTGCAATCATTATTTGCGTTATCATCCACTGTTTAATTTTGGTGTGTATACCCAAACAATTCCTTTCCTCAGTGTTGATGTCCTTCACTAACTTCATTACAGTTGTCTGAATGGTGCTACTCAAGCACTCGTTCTCACATGTTTCGGTGGCTACGTATTTCAGGTCTCCACCCTTAACAGATACCAACTAAACATTTTCCTCTACTGCATTTGTGTTCATTGCCCCGCTTTCTTAGAAAATCGTCCGGGGGCAATTTGGAATCACGTGTCTGCCTCTGCAACTGTGCGCTTACATGTTTCTTTGTCTTTGTGGGTATCTATCTATCTCTACGTCTGTCAAAGTGTCCGCCGTGTCTGTTTCCGTGTCTGTGCATATGTAGGTGTACATCTGTATATAAAACTGGTCCTGTGTCTGCATTTAAGTTCAATGACACAACCTCGTCCGAGTGTCATATGCAAAGTGATTACCTTTCACCGTTACCAAAATGTCACAGGATTTGGAGTTCCCCGTCACATCTGTAGCTGTGTATTGTACAGTGTGAGGACTTCCACTGATGGTGAAATCCTTTGCAGACGCTGCCACGCTGTTGGCGATTGTCGGTGTTTGGCCGCTGTTGTCAGTGGCCGTCGCTTGAGGAAGCGTCACTCGTGCGGTTGCCGAGTTTGCGTCGTTGTTAACCGTTACTGACGCCGGGCACTTAATAACAGGTGGAGCCACGTCTGGTGAAACGGAAAAACCACTTTTGTTCAGTGTTATTGCATGTTGAGTTTCACTCGTCATCATTATCGTCATCATTATCATTATCATTATCATGATTATAATCATCATAATCTTCTTCACCATACTAATAAAGATAATAATAATAATAATAATAATAATAATAATAATAATAATAATAAAAATGATGATGATAATGATAACAATATCAATTTTAATAATAATAAAAAATAAAATGATAATAAATGAAAAATGGAAAATAACAATACAACCGGTTTTCGTAAATAAAACCCTCCCTATGCGTATTTTTTTGAAATAGTAAGTTTGCTGCAAACCAAAAATAAATCAGAAATAAATTTTCTTAAATAAAAAGTTCTTCATCTTAGTTTTAAAATATTGAAAACTGGTTGCTTATTTAAGGGCTTTCGCTAAGTACCAGCAACTAAGGCACAATAAAAAGTAATTTGACCCTGGGGAATAGACTACAGTTTGAACAACGGCAAGGAGGTCCAGAGATACGAGGCACAAGAAAAGGCACGTTGACCAAAGGAGACAATTTAAACAATAGGAAGTAACACTCGCGTGTCATTTACCTTTGCAGTACGAACTCCACGGCTTCCGCCATTGTCCGCTGACCAGACACTCCCTAGTGTCTCCTCCCCCCGTCAGTTGGAAGCCGTTCCTGACGTCACATACCAATTGACAGATTGACTTGCAGGTCTGCTGCTGCGAGGAACAGTCATCGCGGTTCCATCGGCCGTGCGCAGGATTGCCGAGTGCCGGGCAGTAAATCACTACGAACAGTAACGAAACGAACTCTTGTATAGTGGAGCTAAGTATCTAACAACTGGAATCATAGCAATATGAATGAAAAAAAATCCCACACAAGATTAGATTAGACTACGAGTAGTCCCTACTTTTCCTCCGGAGGATTGTCGAGCGAGCGATCGAGAAAAGCGATCGAGAATCCAAGATGGCGCGCGAAAACTGGGGCGAGCGGAAAAACTGAAAACTGAATGATCAGTTATTTTGAAACTGATCACAGCTCCTCCCAAAAATACTCAACATACACTGGTGTTCAGCTCATTTGCAAATGTGCGGTAACTATTTGTCTTATTTGACTATAGATTTTGAGGGAGAAGAACTGAAAAAAACAGAACCTTAACCATGCTTTAGACTACGAGTAGTCCCTACTTTTCCTCCGGAAGATCGTCGAGCGAGCGATCGAGAAAAGCGATCGAGAATCCAAGATGGCGCGCGAAAACTGGGGCGAGCGGAAAAATAAAAGGGGGAAGGGGGAGAAAAAAGTAGGGACTACAGACAACCTATGGTCGCGTGTGGCATGACATGGTGTCGAAGCGTGACGACGCTTGACGCGTAGGATTTTTGAACAATAGGCTGTCTGTAGTCCTTACTTTTTTCTCCCCCTTTCCCCTTTTATTTTTCCGCCCGCCCCAGTTTTCGCGCGCCATCTTGGATTCTCAATCGCTTTTCTCGATCGCTCGTTCGACGATCTTCCGGAGGAAAAGTAGGGACTACTCGTAGACTAAGATTAGATAACCAGAACTATAGAAATGTTTGCAATAAAAAGATCATAGGATTTTTCAAAATTTTACTATGAATGATTGAAAAAGCAATCTCATATTCAATAAACGAAATTGCAAAAAGTATTCTTTAAAAAGAACGTTTAAGTTTATAAACGAAAGTATGACCATATTTAGTTGGAAACCCAGGGTGTCAAGGAGGGAGAAAGATAAGACAGGAGGAGGGAAATAAATGAAGAGAGAAAAATCAGATAGAGAAAAAGGAGAAGGGGGAGAGGGGAGGGAGGAAAAGGAAAAGGAAAAGGAAAGGGGATTTTTATTTTTTCTTCTCTTTTTGGCTTAGCTTTAACTTTTACTAGCTTTCTTCTTTTCTTTTCCCCTCTCCTTATTTCTCTCTCTTTCTCTTCTCGCACTTCCCTTTCCCTTCTTATTTTCTCTCTGAACCCCTGGGGTAACAAGTATAAAACGAACATGTCACAAAATTAACATCAATAATAACAAGACTTGCTGTGAATTGTGCGAGATACAAACCTTTCTCTCGTGTTTCCACCACGTCAGTAGGACAGGAAGTGGGCAGGCCGTGGTTGCAGTTGTCACGTCTTTGTACATACTTCCACGTAAGTCGATATCTCTTTCGTCTCTCCTGTGAGGCGCAGTGATCGTTACTGATGGGGGAGGAGAGGTCTGACCACGCACTCCACGCCTGCAGCGAGCACTCCGCGTATTTGCAGTTACCTGCGGTGTTAAAAGTACTTTTTAAATTGGTTTGCAGATGTTCCCAATGTGGCATTCCAATTTCACAAAATTCTTGTTTTTTAATATCAAACTCACAGACTGTTTTATGAATTTGCTTGGATTTTGCTAATGGTAATGGTAATGCTGTTGGTAATGATAATGATAATGATAATGGTAATGGTAATGGTAATGATAATGATAATGATAATGGTAATGGTAATGGTAATGATAATGGTAATGGTAATGGTAATGGTAAAGGTAATGTAGTGGTAATGGTAATGGTAATGATAATGGTAATGATAATGATAATGGTAATGATAATGGTAATGATAATGGTAATGATAATGGTAATGGTAATGGTAATGGTAATGATAATGATAATGGTAATGATAATGGTAATGATAATGATATTGGTAATGGTAATGGTAATGGTAATGGTAATGATAATGGTAATGGTAATGGTAATGGTAATGGTAATGGTAATGGTAATGGTAATGGTAATGGTAATGGTAATG
>JAOEHT020055120.1:0-13894 GCA_025448195.2 Parazoanthus atlanticus | reverse complement strand
TGAATTGTATCGATCAAGGTATTGTTTGTTGTGAACCAATGAGCACACGAGCTTTTCTGCAGGAATCTATGACGTATAAGCGTCACAGGAATCTTTCTCTTGAAATTTCTCGATCCGCCCCTGAAAATAATATTCAACCTTCGGTGACTCAGCAGTCGGAAGATTCATGACTGAGCTAACTGCACTGCTAGAGAATAGTTGCCTGCATGATAGTACGACAGTCCATCAAATGTAACCAAACATGACCACTGATTTAACGTTTTAATATATTTTAATTTAAGTTCATATCCCAGGCTTCCTGTCTTGTATATACATCGTTAACAGTTGGTTAAAGCGTATGACGTCACCAATAACGTTTGAAAGAAAAGTTGTCGAGCATGCGCAATGAAATTGTTCTTGCCACAAATCTTGATACTTCAACTAAAACATTGCTAATGTAATGTACAAAATATATATTTATAAAAGACAAGTTTCTATTTACAGCGTTTGAGTTTTATATCGAGTAAACATTTGTTCAAAACACTTAAAGTAAAAAAAATAGCTATCAGTAAACGTATCAAGACTGACAAAAAACTATTAGTAAAAGTATAGACTGACGCGAGATAACTTGCCGTCTTGCAAAGTTAGCGAATTGCGTGTCGAGTGTTTCAATGGCGCGCAGAAATTTACTTAGGATATGCTCATAACCCTTTGCCGGTGACAAAGACTATATAAACTTATGTTTTTGTACCTCAAGCACAAAGGCAAGAAGTATTTCCACTTGCCTGGTGCACTATCGGAAACTAGAAATATTAACGGTCTGGCTAAGGGCGTTCGTGGACGTCGAGTCCCTCCACTTATCTTAGAGGGCTTTCCATTTGGCCCGGTCCGACCAGTCAGTTCTCAAATGGAACGCGCGAATTATTTGAACTGGTTCTGGCCAGACTGGCCCTGTTGATGGAGCAGAACCGCTCAGTTCTCCCGCTCCGGTCGGCCAAAGCGCGGGAGTTTGGTGAGTTGTGGCGGGAAGAAATATGCGCGCGCACCTTCTTCAGCATTTCAGTTTTTGCTAGTAGAGTTGGGACTCGTCTGTGATTGGCCAGCTATGTTGGCCTGGACCTTTCCATTTAAACTGGCCAGAACCAGTTCTTTTCGACCGGCAAGACCGGTCAAATGGAAGCGCTCCTAATGTTAACACAACCCTGCGGAGACAGACGCTAAGAAGACCTTTGCGTGTATTCCCAAGCGAGTATTAAAATTTTCCACTATACACTATCATTAAACATCTTGATACTTAAAACGACCAGTTGGTTCAGCAACCATAAAATATAAAAACTAAGTTCTGTAAGAAATGGGACGCATTTGTGAGTTCAAATTAGTTTTCTCCATTTGTGCAAAGACGTTCAGAATCTGATATTTCGTGTCAATAAAAGACCATAGACAACCGGCGTAAAAATGCGACTGCGTATAGTAAATCGACTGTTTTTTGAAATAGTCGTGTCAACAAAAAAGAAAATGATTTCTAAAACCGAACTTTCAATAGAAAAATCTAACGATGAAAGAAAAATTTCGCTTCGAAGGAAGAAGCACAGTCTTTCGTGTTGGAGTTCGCCTTTGTGTATGTGAGAAATTTGGCAATGCATGGCGGTTGTTACGGATGTTAATTCGATAAGTGTCATTGACAGCGGACACCGACATTCCTATTGAAGTTTCAACGTGGGCGTTGGTTAGCAACTGCCTGTGCTTGCAACAGGCGTGTGTCCATCGTATTGGAATTATTTAGTTGCTGAATTACATGCAAGTAACATCGAGTCGTTTCAAAAAGCGGTCGAATGGTAGTGCAACTCGTCTAACCTCACTTCCAGGATCCAGGAACGTTCTGTTGATCTGGAAAGTTAAGTCAATATTGCACTGCAGACCCATACGGTTACATTTTAAGCAAGTTCAATTTGGTTCCAAAATGTTCATATCGCGCACAAATCCAACTTTATGGTGCCAGATGTTCTATGACTATGAGGAGAGGCGCTTTTCGGAAGGAGAAGGTTCTCGCAAGCACGCAACGTCATCAGAAAACTGCACCTGATGGCGATCCACGTAATCCTCAAAGTTGATCATAAACAAACCCGGGGATGTCCTCAGTCCATCCTGACCTCTGTATCGTGGTGCATCCTTGGTAACATCCTTGATGGGCGCGGTGCGCTGTGAACGTGGTGAGCCCATTTCAAAGTGACTTCCATCGGCGACCCTCCTGCTATACACAGAATTGTGCGTGTTATGATCGCTAGCGACAGACTGAGATTCCTTAGTTGATAGTACTTCTGCATTTGATGAACTTCCCTTGAATTTGAAGTCTCGAAACAGATTGGGTAATACGGTGGGAATTTGAGATACATTTGCAAATCCGTTAGCCATAAAGGACGTCTTGTCGGGTGAGTGATGTCCCGCTGCAGTTGACGTTCGCGGTGGGTATTGCTCATAACCGACAGCTAAATCGAAACTGTGTGGCCTTGAGGTGCTGGATTCAGCGTGAACATTTCTTGTGTTTGAAGCAGCTAAATGTTGCGCAGCCGCTGTCTCAGTTCTCGGTGTTAAATCACTTTGGCTTCGCCTCAAATTCATTCTCACTGCACCAGTGGAAGCAGAATATTGAGCAGTCTGTGGGTCAGAGTTGGCAATTACTCCCCCAGCGGAAATGCGTTTGAGCTCCTGCTCAAGGTTTCTCTCCCAATTCGGGTCAAGATCGTCGAGACGCGCCACGGAGTGAGGCTTGTACAGTTCTGGATCTGAATCATCGGAATCAATATCTAAGAACAGCTCTTCAGAAACATCAAGCTCGGGATCCGAGCCATCTGTAGCGAGGCTCAGGCTTGGGATGTGTACTTTCTTTAAATCGTCTTCCACCTTCCTAGAAAACCTTGTGTTTGAGGTAAGAGTGGGGCTTTTCAAAGGTGCGTCTTTCTTGAACTCACGATTAAACATCAGCTGCGAGTTAATAGGAGTTTTCCAAGAATTAATTTTGCTTTCGACAGAGGTTCTTTGTCTTAATGTTCCGTAGTCAACAATAGAAGGCTTTGCGAACGCGGAGCGTGCAGCAATTTCGTATCTGAAGTCTTTCGTCTCCATACCGTAATGAGTCTCGCTCGCTGATCGTTTCCAGTCTTGAGTTAAAATGTTTTCGGTCTTTTGTTTCTTTTGCAATGCTGAAAGACGACTTTGGTCGCTTTCTGTCATCCTTGACCTATAATCCATGTCACCCAAAATACTATTCAAGTGTTCTCGTTTACTTTCAAGATAAACTTTTTCATGCTTTAGCTCGAGTTCTTTCGCCTTCAACTTTCCAATCCATTTCCGCTCGAGTTCGTTTCTTTCAGAAGATAACGCCATCTCCAGTTTATCTTTTTCCCGCAGTTCTCGTTGAAATTTGCGTTTGTCAGCAGCATGTTTTTCTAATGCTGTTTTCTCCAAAGCAAGTCTCTTTTGAAGATCTTCCACTTGTTTTCGTTTCAGACTCAGCAACTCTTTCTCTCTACGAAGACTCTCTTCAAACAGACTCTCATAACATCTGGTTCTAGCATCACTTCCAGGACTGCTCCGATTGCTGTATCCTGCAATTTGCTGAGTAGTTTTCTCTTCCAGTGATTTATGTTTCTCTCGTAGCTGCCACAGACGATAAACCATTAGTCGACGTTGTTCTTCAAGATGCTTAAGTTGACTTCCCAAAACTTCTTGGATTCTCTTGTCAGTAAACTCTGTTGAATCCAACCTGTTCTTCACGTCCTCGATCATACTCTCGATCTCCGCTACGTGCGCTTTGATGTCTTCTTCTTGTTTCTGTTTGTTTTCTCGGAGTTCTTGGAGCATTTCCACCAAAGCATCTCTGGTCAGTGGTTTCTCGGGGGAAAATGAGAATGTGACGTCATGAGAGTTCTTGCTGTTGTCTCCTAGCATACCAAACCTCGTTTTTAAGTCTATAATTTCCTTTCTTAATTTTAACTCGAGTTCATTCTTTTCCTTCATAAGTTGCTCCATAAGCTTGATAAGCTGTAGGAGTCGACTTCGATCTGCGCCTGAACTCTCTGCTTCATTCTCGCCTGACACAGCGTTTTGGCTGATCGTATTTCGTAAGTTCTTATTGACTATCTTTAAATGCTCGATTTCAGCCTTCAGTTGCTCGACTTGTCGTTTTGACTTGTCACTCTCTGGACTAACACGACTCCTAGAAATCTCTTCTCGCAGCTTCCTGTACAGTTCCGTGTTCTCCTGTCGTAGGCGCATGGCATCATCGCGGTTAACGAGACTATCATGGTTCCCTTTCTGTAACGAAACAACCTGTGCCTGCAATTTCCTAACTTGCTCTTGGGATCGGGTATTTTCTGCTTCTTTCGCGACAAGTTGTTCGTTTAGCCCCGTGATTGCTACTTTGTATTGCTGTTCGAGGACTCTTTGTGCTGCTTCCAGTTCTCTCCGTTTTTCTCTCGTCAGTCGTTCGAGTTTCCTGTCAAACTCTTCTCTTAGATGTTCGATTCCCTTCATGTGTTCTTCTGTCAGGGTCTTCGATATATTCTCTTGCTGCACGAGAGCTTCAAGTTTCTGCATTAAACTATCAAGTTCTTCGGCGTGTTTCTTGCTTAATTTGTCTTGTTGGTGTTTGTACTGTCTTTCCAAGTCAACCTTGACAATTTCGAAATTTTCTTGATGGGTAGTTAAAGTTTTCTCTAACTCTTTCTTCAATCCATCGTTCATGTCTCCAAGCTCTTGATTTTGTTCTCTCAGTGAAGACACCAGTAAGTCGTAACCATTTCTCATTTTCTTAAGCTCTGTGATTTCGTCGGATGAGAACTGTCCTGTTGACAGCTCATGAATCTTTTGAGATAATACCTGCACTTCATTTTTGTGTTCGATCTCCTTTCTGTCAAACTCTCGAGATTTTTCTTCAAGTTCACCTTCAAGTCTTGTGATTTCGGCTTCGTGTTTACTCGCAAGACCCTCTTTTAACGTTTCTAGCTCGTAGTTCAGTTCTTCAAGTTTAACAGAAAGCATTCGAACTTCTTCCTGGTATTCACTTCTAACCGATTCCAGCTTCCTTGTTTTTGTTTGAAGTTCATTATTGTACCTCTCCACTTCACGTTTGTGCTGTAATTCTAAGGATTCCTTCTGTTCACTAAGCTCTCTGTCGTGCTCCGTTTGAAGGTTGAGCTGGCAAGAATTTTCAAACGATAACTGTTTCTGTAGAGAACATATATCTTTTTCGTATTCGTTCTTCAGTGCTTGTTTTTCGTCCTCTGAAGACTTCACTTGACGAGTTAGTTCCTCGATTTTGTTTTGATATTTAAACGACAGTTTAGTTTCTAGCTCCAATATCTTCTTCTCGTGATCGGCTGTAATGCGTTCTTTCTCTTCAGTTATTTCAACGAGTTGCTTTTCAATGATTTCTGCCTTCGAGGACAGACTATCCTTATCTTTGGCAAGTTTCTCAATTTCGGTTTGATGTTCGAGAGTCTTGCTTTCCATTTGTGCCAGTTTGTCTTCATGTTCAGCCACAAGGATGTCTTTTTCTTTCGTCATTTCAATCAGTTTCCTGCCATATTCCTTAACCTCCATTACGAGATCTCCTTTCTCTTTATCGAAGTTTTTCTGTAGCTCATTGATCTCGTTCTCAAAGTTCTCTGTTTGTTCTTTCATTAACACTTCGTGTTCCTCGTCTTTGAGTTGGTTAAGCTGTTCGAGGTTATCCACCATTCCTTTCAAAGTATCAATCTCGGTTTCCATTTCTTCCCGTTTCACCTTCTGTTCTTCTTCCATTCTCGAAAATATACTCTCGTAGTTTTTCTTCAGTTGCATGTTGCTCTCGTCATACTCTTGTTTTAAATCGTCCTTCACGCGCTCCAAACTGTTAATATAATCAGCACTTTGAGTCTTCAAAAATGACTCGAGTTCTTTCTCTAGTTTGGTGGACTTTCTTTCTTCATCAAGTAGCTTCTCTGCTGTTTGCTTCATTTTGTTCTCAAACTTCTCTATAGTGTCTTCTTTCTGTTCCACAAGTTCTCCCAATTCCTTTAGCTTGGTTTTGTCTTTGTTCAGTTCATTTTCGTTAGAATCAACTATAAGTCTTAGTTTTTTGGCTTCATTTCTTTCAGTGATCAGTTGCTCTTCAAGTTGCTTTGCTCGCCGTTGGAACTCCTCAAAGATACGTTTATTTTCGTTTTCTTCGATTCCTGATTCAGTTTCTTCTAACTTTTCAGACAGCTGCGACTCGAGATGTTGTACCTTCAGTTCAAGTTTTGCGACTTCAATGCGCTCTGCTTCAAGACATTTTTCAATTGTTTTCACTTTGTTCTGGTGTTCTGTTATGAGATTTTCTTTCTCTCCAGTTAACTGATCTAGCTCTGCTTTCCATAGGCCTTCCCTTGTACTAATGGTCCTTTCCACTTCTTCAAGTTTGTCCTGAACTTCAAGAGTTCTGCCGTTGGCTGCATCAAGTTCCAGCGCTAACTCCTCCATTCGCAAATCGTAATCTTGCACGACAGCTTGTCTCGCCGCATCACGCTCTTTCACTTCTCTCTGAAGTATTTGCTTCAAGCCTAACTCTTTCTGCAATTCTTTTTCAAATTGCTCCTTTTCTTTTTCAAGCAGTTTAATGTTTTCATCGTACTCATTTCGAGTTTCTCCCAGTTGAGTTTGAAGATTTTCTATTTGTTGCTGAAGGTCCTCCGATGTTTGACAGTTCTCTTGCGTTTCTTGGAGCTTTCCAATTTTTTCTAGTAATCTTGCACTTTGTTCTTTTTCAGTTTTTAATTCTGCTTCCAAAGTCTCGATTTTGTCTCTGTAGTCTTCCTTCTTCTCATAATTTTCTTGTTTCTTTAGGATTTCCGTATCTAACTCATCTTTGTTCTTCAGTTTTTCCTCCAGAATTTTGATATTTTCCTCAAGCTGTTCAATTGTTTGTGCATCTGCTTTCCTTTTCCCTTCAAGTTGAGTAATCTCACTAGTTAGTTGCTCATTAAGTTTGTACTGGTCTTTCATCCTGCCCTTTTCAGCAACAAGTTCATCATAAAGAACTCGAACTTTGCTTTCATACTCTTCTCGTAGTTTCTGTCGTTTCGCAGCTGCGTCCTTCGCAAGTTGCTCTCTTTTCTTAGCTATCTGGTCTTCAAGCTCTTCTTTGAGTGCTTCAAGCTCTTTTTCATGCTGGCTCAAAAGAACTCCAAAACTGTGGCCCCCTTCTTCTTCTAGCTCAGTGACGTGGGATTTGTGGTCGTCAAGGTCCTTTCTAAGAATTTCAATTTCCTTGCATAGCATTTGTTTTTCTTCGGCAAACGATTCGTTTAGCCCACTTTGCGACTTCTCTGCTAAAATTTTCAAGCGTTCAACATCATTCACTAAAGTGGCGATTTCCTCCCTATACTCGGTATTTCTTTGCTTTTGTTCATTTAAACAGTTTCTAGTTGAGTTTAACTCTCTTCGCAAACCTGCGTTTTCCATCTCGCAACTGTACTTTTCCTTCGAAACTCTGTACAATTCGTCTTCGGCACTGCCTTCGAAAGCCTTGAGCACAATCTTCAGTGCAGTAATTTCCTCCTTGCTGGCGTAATCGCTCGCCTCCTTTTCAATTTGGAGCTCCTTAAGTTTGCCCCGAGACTGTTTTAGTTCTTTCTCTCGTCCATCAAGATTTTCCTCTAGCTGTTTAATTTTGTCTTGTAGACTTTGTGTTCTATCTTCTTCCTCGTTACTAACAGTTTTGCTAGTTTCTTGCAACTCTGATATCTTTCTTTGGTATGTAGTTAAATCTTTTCTTTGTTCAATCATTGCTTTCTCTATTTCGCTTTTTTCTTCTCGTACTTTTTGTAGTTTCTCTTCGCTAGTTTCCAAAGTCTCAATCTTTGCCATCAGCTCGTTTATCTCCATCTCGTGACTTTTTAGCAGGTGTTTTTTCTCATCTTCAAGCTGCTTGCATCGCTTCTGATGGTTTTCAACGTCACTTTCCAAGTTTCTGACGCTCATCATAAGTCTCTGAATTTGTGCACCCAGTTTGTTATCCGATTTCTTTTTCTTTTCCTGAAGTTGTGCCAATTTGCTCTTGTTTGACTTAAGATCACTTAATGCATCCGACAGTTGTTTTTCTAGTCTTTCGTTTTTCATATTAAGGTCTTTCGTTTCTTCTTTATTCGTTTCTAGATCTTTTCTCAACGTAACCAATGTCTCAGACAGGTCTTCTTTTTCACTCTTGACTCGCTCCTGTTCACATTTCGAGTTTTCTAAAGACCTCGTCAAATTGTTTAAGCTGGCATTCAAGTCTTCAATTTCACGCATAGTTTTGTTATTCCCCTCTTTCTTGTTTCCAAGCTCTTCGCTCAGAGTCTGAAATCTTTGCTGCAGCACTTCTGTCTCCTTTAAAACTTTTTCCTTTTCTTCTTCCATAATTGCTATCTGCTTTGTAAAGGCCGCCATCTTCTTTTCGAGATCATTTTTCTCGCCAACTACTGCTTCGTAGTCGGCGTCTTTATTTTCCAGTGTTCTCTTCAAAACTGCGGTTTCTTGCAGAAGTTCTTCTTTTTCATTCACAAGACTCCCGTGTAGCGCCTTATTCGCTTCCATTTCGTTCATTACATCATGTAACTGCTTTTTTAGTTCATTACGATCCTTACCACTCTCCTCAAACTGAATCTTCAGTTCAGCCACATTGCTCTCTAACTTTGTTTTCTCAGAGAGAATACGACTATTCTCTTCTTTGATAACTTCTATTTCTTTAATTAGATTAGCAGCTTCTTCCTGTAGTTGGAAACGTTCATCTTGATAAGACTTAAGTCGTTGCTGTAGACCTAACAGATTATTTTCAAGTTCTTTATTCTTAGTTTCTACGCAACTGTTTTCGTCTTTAGCTGTTTCTAGTTCTGTTGCGAGATTAACTAAAGTTCTGTTCTTTTCTTCCTGCTCCTGTTTGTAAGATGCAAACTCTTTCTCCAGTCCCAAAAATGTCTTTCTTATCTCCTCGTTTTCTCCAACAATGCGACTGTTTTCTTGTTTGTTCGTTTCAAGCTCCAGTGTAAGTTCAGCAAGTTTGGTTCCCATTATCGTGTTTTCGTTTTGGCTAAATCCCAGTTCTCTTCGCAAATCAGTTACCAATGTTTCACCCTGGTTTTTTGCGATTTCACGTTCTTCATCCTTAGTTTTGCTTTCTTTGTCAACTTCTTCTAGCTTTAACTTTAAGTTATCGCAGTTTTCTTTCAACGACTTCTTGTCTTCTTGAAGTTTAACAATTTTGTTTTGGTAAATTTTTACTTCTTCATTCAAAACTTTCAAGTCTCCCTCCTCAATCTCCTCAAGATTCCGTTTCATGTTTGCGATCTGGGCTTCATAATTTTCTACCAATAACTTGTTACCATTCTCGAGCTGCAACAGTTTCTTTTTATAAAGTTCAAGTTCTTGTTTAAGAACCTTCATACTTTCCTCTTCAAACTCGTTGGCATGGTAACGCTCCTCAACTTCATCAAGTTTAGTTTTCAACTCAAAAAGATCCTGCTCGTATTTATTCATAAGATCTTTATTTTCTTTCTCCAACGCAATGCACTTATTCTTGTATGGCTCTAACTCTTCCTTGACTTCTGAAAGTTGTTTTTCAAACATCTCTTTCTGGTGCTCTTCGAACTGTCGCTTTTCTTGTTGTAGAACTTCTTGGTGTTTCTGCTGAACTTCCTCCATCTGTATCATAATGTCCGACACTTCTTTCTCGTACTTTTCCTTTAAAGTCCTGTTACTTTCTTCCAGCTCACATCTTGTTTTCCCCATGTCTTCATCGTATTGTTTTCTCCAGTGTTTCTCGACTTTGTTGACTTTCTCATTAAGATCACTCTGGTATCTTTCTTTCAATTCTTTCCCTTTTTTCTCGATGATTGACTTACATTTTCGCCGTAGTTCTTCTTCAATAAGTTTCACTTCTTGCTCTTTTTCTGTTTTAAATGCTTGGACTTGTGCTTCGACATTTTCCAAATGTTCTTTATACTCGATATTCTTTTCTTTTTCGATGCGTAACTCCTGTTCCAAACTATCAACTTTTGTTCGGTACTCCTCCTTTATCACGATAACATTTTGCTCAGTTGAATCTTGTCGCAGAACCGATCTTCGTCGCTCTTCGGAAAGACATCGGATCCTCTCGGAAAGATCGGCAATTTCCTCCGAATGTCCGTTTTTGAGTTGTTGAATCTGCTCTTCCATGTCAGCGGTTGCTCTGTCAAGGTCAGCTTGATGTTGCAGTTTTAATTGCCGTGAAACAGAATTGAGTTTTTCTTCTAGTTCTGCCTTCTGTTTTTGAAACTGCTGCTCAAATTCTTCCTCAATCCTGCCGATATTATCATCTTGTTCGTGTTGATACTCTTCTCGTAATCTCGCAGTTATGTGGTCTATCTGTTGTTGATATTGCTTCTCCAGAGCAGACTTAACGGCCTCTAAATCATCATAATATTGAGTCTGTTGACCTGTAACATGGATCTGAAAACTGTTTTGATTAACGTCGGTACTTTCTGCTCTTTTGTCTCCGATATTGTTGACTGCGCCATTTGCATGTGTCCCGCCGTTTTCAGTTCCAGAACCAACGCCGTTGCCGTCTTTGTTTTTATTATCATTCTGCTGCAATTGCTCCCTTAATTGTAATTCCTTCTGTAATGTTTCCTTGAGTTCCTCGTTTTCATTGTTTAACTGTTCAAGCTGTGACAACACGCCGTCCAGTTCAGTTTGATGCTGGTGGTTTAATCTGTCTTTCACAGCCATCATCTCTCTCCTAAATTTTGTTTGCTCTTCCTCCATTTTTTCCTCCATAACCTTTTCGAAACCACTGCGCTCTTCCAAGCCCTTCAACTGCAACTGAAGTTCTTCTATTTCCTTCTGGTATTTATTCTGTTTTTCTTCGACGTTTGACTCAGTTTCGCTTTCCTCCGAGGCCCGTATCTGGGACCTGAGTTCTTCCATTTCTTTTTCGTATCGCATTTTCAATTCCTCAACTCGTTCATCATCGTCGCCATTTTCAGTTCTTTGACTGTTTTCAATTTGAGCCTTAAACTCTTCGACCTCTCGTTCGTGGTTTTCTAATTCCTCTTCCATTTCAAGTTGCTGCTTCAAAAGTTTCTGTTGTAGTTTATTTATATGGTAGTTCTTATCCTCAATTGTGTCGTGCAACTTTTGTAACTCTTTCTTGTGTTGCTTTTCCTGGTTAGAAACATCAACGGTTTCTCGAGACTCGTTTGCATAATGTTCTTTTAGGCTAAAAGACAAAACTGTCAGCTCTTCCGCATGTTCAACTCTCAGTGTCTCTTTCTCCTCATTTAGAGTCAAGATTTGCTCCTCCAGTTGTTGAATTTGTCTCGCTGAATTGTCTCTTTCGCTGCAAACCTAAAGATCATAAAGGCACAAGAGAATCAAACACTTAACCAACTGTACGAATTTTTGTGCTACTATTTTTCATGCATATAATATCCAAGTACTTGACACGAGATTAAATTGCCTTTTGTGTTGTCTGACAGGTTAAAAATACTAAACCTTTTCCATTGTCGAAACTAAACTCTATTTGCTTATGCATGATCCAATCATATTTTGTTGGCAAAAGTTGAATATCAACATGGATTTAAACTAAAAAGTGAAATAATAATCCAAGTCTCGGGGTTGTGTTATTTTTCTCAGGAATATGTATATGGATACTGTTAATAGTACAAGAACAACACGTCCCCTTATTGGCTAACCGAACTTGTGCTTGACTAGATACTTTATGCATTTTCCGTAGCCGCCCATTTTTAATCATTTTACGTGGAAAACATCTCTTAACAACTACATTAAATTGATTAAGTAGTGTGTGCGTGTTTATAAACTGTCATTGTAAAGAAATGCTAATTAATGAAGTTTCCTTACAAAAGCAAAACTACTGGGAAAACAAAGACAAAACATGGGATCAATCTGCCGGTAATTGCAAAATATCGACCAGTTCAACCCATAATACAGTACTGTATACTGTATGTAACTTCCATTCCCGATCGAAAGAAGAGTAAACACTAAGAACAGTCATGATCAAGCAAGCTGCATGTGAGATTTGGAAAAAAACATAACAGATAGTTCTTGTATCTTGTCTCTCGTTATCTTTGTTGATATCATCTCGGAATAATCGTTTTCCGTTTCAGTTATTGGTTGCAGTGGATTCAGGAGCAGCTGTAGAAATTAAAGCCCACTGGAACTGACTTTGACTGTCGAACGAGCCAAGACGACAGTAAGTAATAGAGCTCAAGTGTGCCTTTTATACGTGCTTTCTTGGAGCGCATTCACATTCAAAATGATTTAGTCGATGAGAAATGTTAGCGTGTTGTAAATATACAGTCTGTATTTATAATAGGATATTTCCAATAAAGAATCTGAATACTACACCAGGAGAACTAGGATTAGTCTCCTTGTGCTTCGCGTTTTCCTTCTCTCTACCGACTATCCTTAGGGCCTCCAAGGATTTGGCTACGCGTCTGAAACTTGCAAGAAGACCATAACGCGACATTTTTTTCAACTTACTATGTAATACTGATGATAACAGAGCATTGCTAGACGCTGCAATCAAGCTCGCAAAGTTGCGAAAATTGAAAGATAATATTAATGTAACCTGGAAATGATTCCGCAATTTTTCGTCGTGGCGCTAGTAGGAGCAGAGGGTGTGTTTAAAATACGTGTACGGGAACTTTTCAGTTTTTGCCGCAACTTGTCTCGCAATGGCTTCTTATTAAAAGTTAGGAGAAAATTACCGTGTGTAAGAAAGTCTTATCGGCTGTAATCTAATTTTAAAATACTTACGCGTAACGGCATTTGTAAAGTTGTTATGTAACAGTGTTTGTGAGAGACGTGGTGTATGTGTCTATCTATGTAAGTATGTGTCGATCAACATGGCGATCGACGCAATGCTGGTAAAACAAGAACCAAAACCTTGACGAGTTAAGCGACCTCACGAGTAAGGCAGAGTGTCCAACCATTCCGATTTAGGCTGGATTATTCCGATTTTGCCTGCAAATCCCGAGCCCCGATTCATGCACGGTCGAAATAGGAAAAATCCTGATTTTAAGGTTTGCTCCTACGAACAATGAACCAAGGAAGTAATTTTGTCAATTCGTTGAATTTCATATAAATAAGTGTTTTTCATGGACAATAAGTGTTAACTGGCCATCTACATGTATTCACCGAGCATTTTTGACAAGAAAGTTTCTTCTATAGTCAAAGTGCACGAATTGACATTTCAGGGTCTAACAATAATAATAATGATAAAAAATTAATTGGGAAATTAACTGACAATATTAGCTACTTATTAATCGAGAATGAGGTCTGTACGGGAAATATCAAACTGAGGCCTTGCTGTATTGACTGCGCAATAGCGAGGTCAATGCATTAAGGCCAAAGTTTAATATTTTTCGTAAAGACTTAACGTTCGAGGTTAATAAGTATTATATTATATGGCATTTTTCTAAGTAGAAATTTTTTATCTAGCACATCTGGTTATGCACGTGCATAGGGGATCAAGACTGTTCAAGAACGAATCAGAATGCGTGAAGTATCTTTGCCATATATTAAGATGACATATATTCTGAGAAGCAAGTGATTTTGTTTTTGGAAAAAAATACAACCTTTGGTATCTACTGTAGAGATAAGAGGACTTTCTAATGAATATTATTTACAGTTTCAATCAGTAATGTATACATCTTTAGGGACCGTTCATTATTTATACCAGAAGGGTCAGCAAGATTTCCCAGCAGCTGTCTAAAAAAAACCCAGGTGACCCCCCTCGTTTGAAAATAAAAACTGCATACCCCCCCTTTACAGTATGTAGTTCATGTACCTATATATACCCTTCCAAACTTCAGAAATTGTCCTTGAGCCCCCCTTCCCTCCATAAAAAATATTGTGA
>JAOEHT020055015.1:0-13895 GCA_025448195.2 Parazoanthus atlanticus | reverse complement strand
AAAGCCCGGTCCAGATAGGGTCATTAAGGTGGCTCCCACATGTTTTCCAATTTGCCGTGCCACTGAATTTTATGAAAGGCTTTCTCACATATCAACTTAAAGTTAGTTACTAAATGTTTCTCAAACTAAGTTGCTTCTTGTACACTATATTTCTGGTAATTGTTTATTATAATTGATCAAATTATCTTGTCCACCTAAAGTCGTACAAAGTTTGGGTCATATTAAACCGTTTTTAAAAGTATCAAAAGTTAAATGGTGAAATATTCCTAACATTTTATGCTATTTTAGCCTTTGTGATGTATTCTACCTAAAAACATGGTAACATATTCTAAGCCACCATATATATAATGATATCATCCACTGATACCATTTGTGTTTGTACATTAATTTGTTTCTTTCGTAGTTATAACAATCTTATCAGGTATTTTGATAAATTTATAATACTTACAAAAATGCCATGGTATTTAAAGTTAAGTCTTTTTTTCAACTTTTCTTGATTTTGGGCTTGTTCGGAGCTACTTATCTCGCAGATGCTCATCTTGGGATTTGCAGTGATGCCGTAGTTAAACGACAGGCAACGTGTGTTCTGTAAACACTTGTGACAACATGCAAACTCGTCAAGCACTTGATATGTAGCTATAACACTCCCAACAAGGGCATGGTCTGGAATTATATAGAATGGCTGCTGTATCAGCATCTGGGCGATAATGATAGGGAAAAACACCAGCGCCAGGGTAATGAGTACAAGTAATCGCATTGCGACAAGTTTGACGCATGGGACGGATATGTATCACTTCACATCCAATCAAGTCTGTTAATAAACACATTAATTAGTTTGTAGTTTAGTTTAGTTGCAATGAAGCTATAAACTTGAAAATGGATTTACTTAGTTTCATAAGCAGTTCAAAAATAATGTCATGTTTAAAGTGTGAAAGGAATAACAGTTTGCATTTAGCTTCAATAACAATGATACGTGACAAGCAAATTGTTTTATCGCATTTTATCCCAGAAGTCTTGTTCTCAACATTCTTTGCAACTGTACAATAATCCAAAAGTAGTTTGAATACTATGTTTAGATCTAAAATTTTAAACTAAATCCTTTGTCGTAATCTGTCAAAGCCGAGATCTATCCGAAATACTGTATCAAGGTTTTCAAAATGGTTACGTCCACAGGGCCGTAGCCAGCTATGAGAGAGAGGAAGCAAATACCTCCCCTAAATTTTGAACCGGTAGAAAATAATTTTTGAATATTTTCAAATTACCAGTGAAATTGTTTTGCTCATTTCTAAATTTTTCGTTTTGCCTCCTCTAGATTTGAAGTCTGGCTACGCCCTGGCCCAAGTTGAACATCTTAGAAAACAACTTGTTCCTGATGTCATGGGCATTTCAGCCTTAAACTCAGTGTTCTCAAATTGTACTTATTTCTATAATTTAATTATAATTAAAATGAGATTGCTGCAATTTGAAAAAAATGCTGAAATGAACACAGCCTTGCTCTTACGAGGTTTAAAAGAAAACCAATCATTAAGCGCTGACGGTGATCAGTAGAACTACAGGCTGTTTTTATAAGAACAAAATATATTTTTTGTTACAATAACATGTTCTTCGCTTGATACACGTTTTTTGATAAGAACCAGTAAATTTTGCCGGGGCTCATTGTTCTTAATTTTTTGGCGACTACAGTTTCAAATTGTTCTTAATTTGTTCTTATTTCTATGAGCGGTTTGAATTGAAGAAAAAACAAAATAGAAACAAGGCACTGGAAAACGAAACGCTTCGCACCATACATGTACTGTACTACGGCTGTATTTGGAGGCGAACTACCTTCATTGTTTGTTGTAACGACGAACTTCAGTTCTACAGGTATCATTTGGGACAATGATTGCATAATAAATGAGAAACACCGTGAATGTTTTTGTGTTTTATACTGTATTGCTAAGTTAAATTACGAGTTTCAGTCAAGTTTCTACCTGAAATATTTTCCTAGTTATCGAGTCTCAGCCTGAGCTTGTTCTTAAGGTTACGGTACACTTTGGGCGGTGTTTTCAGTTTTCAATTCGCAGCTCGGTTAATATGCGCTTGTTACCCATAAATCTATATATCGCTGGAAAGCTTATAAAATTGTCTAAGTGATGGAGTGAGTTATTTTTCCAAAGTCGCCTTTGTAAGCGAGCACCAGCGCGCTGTTTGCGACCGAGCGTTTTCCTTCATGAAGCGCCAAGTCCCTCAGTTTTTGATTTCTGACATCGTTTGTTATCATTCTAATTTCATCACAGTTTGAATACTAATAACGTGTCAGGGATTTTTGGTAGCGTACGTCATCCGTATATTAGAACCGCTTCAAGAAAATGTTAAATCTCCAAGCGGATTAGTGGAGAGCTAAGTCCATAAATAGAAACTCTAAATCGAATTTCCAATTTTCGTGATATGTTTATGATGTTTATTTACTATACTATCACCGTGCCAAATTTTATGGCGATAGGACAAATATCGATTGAGTTGGGGCTTTTTGTGTTGTCCTAAATCGTGCGGAAAATTGTTTCGAGAAAATTGACTTTGAAGAAAGAGTAGTTGGGTGTAAAATTATTTCGGTGAAATCTTTCATTCGCAATATCAGTTTGATATTTCCGAAAAAACATTTTTTTGGCTTAAAGATCTTTCCAAATGCTACCTATATTAGTTAAAATCTAAAACCAGACTGTACGGTCTTAAATTTGGGCCAATTTGAGCCTCGTTGCTCTTATAAAGTTGTTCTTATAAAAAAGCGTGTCATTCGTTGCACAAAAAACTGAAATTCAGGCTTAATAAAATACTTAAGGCTTTCTTGAGCGGGTACTACTATGTAAAACGTTTGAGACTACACGTGAGTTGTTCTATAAGAACAACTTTTTAAGAGCAATGCTGTGGCTCAGATGGCTCAAAATTTAAGATCAATTTAAAAACAATGATCTGAGGCTAGGAAGACTCGCGAGCCCAAACAAAACTTGGAGCCATAACTTGAATGTGTCAAGACGAAATACTGAAATATAACCAAAGCTTTATCGTTTTGCAACGTTGATTTTCATCCATGCCAAGACCGATTACAAAAAATCAGGAACTTCACATTTTATGCGTCGATCATCGAACGCGCAGTTCCAAACCTCCAATTATAATTTTAGTTATGATTAAAATAAGATTGCTGCAATTTGAAAAAAATGCTGAGATGGACACAACCTTGCTCCTATACGAGGTTCAAATGAAAGCTAATCGGTAAGCGCTGACGGTGATCAGTAGGACTATACACGCTGTTTTTATAAGAACAAGATATATTCTTGTTACAATAACGTGTTCTTCGCTTGACATTTGTTTTTAAAAAAAAACTGAAATTCACACTTATAATACTTAAGACTTTCTTCAGCGGGTAACTATTATGTAAAATTTTGAGACTACACGCTGTTTTATAAGAACAACTTGATCTGAGGCTAGGAAGACTCGCGAGTCCTAACAATACTTGGAGAAATAACTTGAATGTATCAATATCCGAGTCAGTAAAAAACACCAAAGCTTCATCGTTTTTGCAACATCAATTTTCATGCATAAATGTTTAACCATGTCAAGACCGATTACAAAAAATCAGGAACTCCACATCTTATTCGCCGATCAACGAACGTAGATCCAAACGTCCAAAAAGGTTGTGGGCATCATCGGTACAACATTGTAGCTTATAGAAATAAGAACAGTTTAAGAACATTTTGAGGTTGAAATGCCCAGGAAATAAGAATATTGAGCCTCAGCCAAAATATCTAGTTCTTATTAAAGAAAGAAAAGCGTGTAAATCAACAAAGCAATCATTTACACGATTTGCGTCAAAGGCCAACCAAATCTGCATAACTTTCAAATTAGTTCAACTTTAAAAGAATAGCCCAGGTATATAATCCCTGTTTCTATACTAATATTTTATTAAACAGATCGTGCTAGCTTGTAGTGCTATGCTCACTATATGTTTTAAAAAATAGTACTAAATTTTATAATATATATCAATATCTTCTGCTATTCATATATAGGTTATTCAGCGGACAGTATGTCCTCTTAATTATTCTAAGAAGTCATCTTGCTGTAATTTGCCGACTGTATTTAGTTGCAGGTCTGTAAAATAATCAACACTTGCCAATTGCAATGCTTAGGACCAACAAGTGGAAAACTCATTCGTAACATCACCTTGATTGTCCGCTCGGTACCTTTCAGATAAGATTGGTTTCAACTGCAACCTATTTTTCCCCTTATATTCCAACTTCGCCTTCAATTCGCAGGCCTGTGATATCGTATACGTATGGATGAAAACTAACAAAGGCTTCTGATAAGTATTAAATGTGACTAATTATTGATCATGACCAAGTATGACCGGCGCTACTTTGTCATCTTCACGACAGCTGGAACAGACTAGCATATTGGAGTTTTGAAACAAAGTTATTTCAGAACAGCAGTAACCTAGACATTGGGTCTTGTGTCGGAAAAACAACCACATAAATTACAAATTATATTGAATTTAATATCAGTACTGAAATATTTCCACGTTCTTTTCACTACGATAAAATCACCCTAAAGGTTCGTCCTTCATAAAAAATTCAAAGCACTGAAAAAGCTGAAGCATACAATTACATAAAAAAAGTTTATTGTCAATTCGTGGCCTCTTCGAACGGCCTGTGGCAGTATTCTTATATAAACTACCTTTGACGAAGACTCCAGCAGTCTCCACCTGTTCGTTTTGCAACAGAAAACAGTTATGAGAAAACATAAAATCCGAGGAATTTAACTTCAGAGCTCGGTGTAGTTTAAAAGTAACTCTAAATCAATGTTGTCAATGTGCACTACCGTAAACGCTCTAAAAATCCACTTTTCTGTTAAGCCTACACCCCTTCAAACAGAAAAGTATGTATGAGTTTAGCCCCCAAAGCAGCCGCCTTATTTCCTTCGCAGCGGGCCCCTCGTCTGCAGAGTTTAATAACGCTATCATGTCGTCGCGCCTCCTCAATCTGGACCAATCAGATACGCGGTAGTATTTTCTCTACCGCGATAAATTTAAGATATGCGTAGCGGCTGTTATCTGTTTTCAATTTTTTTTAGTTGTTTCACAAAAAGTGTTGGAATTGTAGCTTCCAAAGCACCGGCCTTATTTCCTTTGCAGTGGGCCCCTCGGAAATCGGACGTCTGCAGACTTTAGTATCATGTCGTCATGCTTACAAATGGGCATACATTACACTTTCAAATCAAATCAAAACAACATTCCATAAAAAAACAAGAACCAATTAAAACACAGGTAAGGAAGTAAAGTCACAGCTGGAAGTTGTTGTGGTGTTTAGACCTGTGTAGAGGTCATTGATCGGTCACTGATAATAATAAATTTATTCGAGTGTTGCACATGGGATGAAAGCGATGAGGCCATGTATTCTAACATGATAACAAAGGTAATATAAGTTTAGAATGCTGTTGTGTCGTATGTATGTAGCATATTAAACTCAGATTAGAGTTGAATTTTTAAGAAAATTATTCAAGGTAAATTCAAATTTTTCTACATTTGATCACTTCAGTATTTTTCACTATATGAAAGCAATAAATAAAACTATAAACAACTTAAGCAGTAATTTCGTCCATCAGAGAATTATGAACGTATATGACGATATATTAAAATCATAAGATTTACAAATAGTTATTACCATAGTAATACTTATGTATACACTATCAGTATTGAATTCACGCTGATGTAAACGTTTATATTTTCAAAGTGCCAATAAACCTATTATTATTATGTAGAATGGATGCCCTGCCAGAACACGAAAGGATACGAGTTATGAGCGTTGGGGATGGATTGTTATCCCGAAGAATGAAGTTTGTCTGTAGGGCTAATTATAAGTACCGTATGGCGAGCTTGCCAAGCACCAAAACTATCGAGGGAAGCTCCTTGCAGCTGAAACAAAATTTCGAGAGCTTATTCGGAAAGAATTAGCTTGAAGAATTAGACTTTCTCAAAAGTCCTTCGCTCATTTATATCCGGTCTAGGAACTCCCGCGGGCGCTCGGGTTTTTCGTTCTCTGGAACTCCGACAAAATCTTTGAGCTCGACTTAAGAAAGTTTACTGAAAACTGAACTTATCTAGTAAAAGCTAAGATTTAATGAGACAAGCAGAATAGCCATTTCGAACATAATTGTAAATGAACAGAATAAGCAATTTTATTAAACTTCAAGCAGTGACAGCAGGCAGAATAAGCCATTTTACGAGCAGAGATGTCTTAAGCCTATAGATCGTTTTTACGTGACGTCTTCAAAAATAAAAAATCTAAACTACAAGATCTATATAACTGTTCTTTTAATATTATTTAGATGTCGGCATCCAAAGTATTATGTGAAAATTTTACACAGATGTGATGTTTTGTTTTTTTAGTTAGAGCGTTTTGAATTTTTTGACAGCCTGACTCAGCATTATTTGAAATATAATAAAAATCCATATATTATGGCAAATTCAAAATTTTGCGATAACAGAAGTGCTTGCAAGTCAATCCACTCCGCTTCTGTTATGAACGATCTATAGGCTATATTGCAGCGTCAGTTGATAACAAGCACAACAAGAAACACAAATGTTGCAGCAGTTCCAATAGCCTCCGAAGCAGCCGCTTGTGAGGGAAATAAGGCGCTAGTACGAGTCTGGGGCATGAAAATTAATGTTGCAAAAAACGATAAAGCTTTGATGTTATATTACTGACTTGGATTTCATTATTTCGTCTTGACACATTCAAGTTATGGCTCCAAGTATTGTTAGGGCTCGCGAGTCTTCCTGGCCTCAGATCCTTGTTCTTTAAGATTTGTTCTTAAATTTTGAGCGATCTGAGCCTCACTGTTCTTATAAAGTTGTTCTTAATGCTCTTATTCATCAGCTGCTACTTGTGAATTTCTGATTTACCTAGAGGAAAGTTGTTTGCATTAAAACTTACCTTTCTATTGATTTGGTTGCTTTCAGCTGGCGCTGGATAAAGGATGCTACCATACGGATCTCTATGCAACAAGCAAATCCTGATTGTGGCAACAAAGTTGGAATCCCCGAAAATGACTCAAGTTTCAAGAACTATCGCTGCAAAGCTTTGTGTTACAAGCCATAGATGGAAACTCGCTCATTAGAAATTTGCCGTTTGAGTGAATATACTCAGCCATAGAACATTGATTTCAAACAACGAATAACACAAAACACGACAACACACCCCATAAGGGAGAGACAGGAGGTTCAAGATCTATTCCAACCCAGTGTTACTCATAAATGTAGATTTCAAAAAGTTAGGTAGACTAAATTCGGTACAATCTACCCAAAATAAGCCAATGAGGCTCCAAAGTCGGGTAGCTTTACTAAAATATTCTACTAATAATAACGCAGTGTATGGCAGTTAATAAATACCGAAGAAGAAATACCTACTACAATCGTAGAAATTGATGCCTAGATCATAATGTATATCCTTATGTCCGATGGACTGGATTTGATCTACCAACAGGATGTATTTCAGAATTAGAATAACTTCCAAACAAAGGCGTAAGTTGAGTGTTTTGGATATTCTTGTTCCATAGTAGCTCCAATAGAATGCACGTTAAAACTTCTGCTGAGACTGCTGAGTTAACTTAATTTTGTGAGTCTTAATGATGATTAAGACTACAATCATGACCAGGCGAGGTCCACAACCAAAGCCGCGTTCACACAACTCACTGAACAGGTTTCAATTAATCATGATTGAAATACGTTTTGACAGTTGAAGTACACAGACTGGCTTTAATAAAACCTGTGTAAAGGCTTTTAAGCCTTCTTAAAAAAGGCTACCAGGCGTTGGCACGATCACGACTGATAACTATGACTATCAAGAAAATATGACAATACTTAACCACTGCGCAAAGTTTCATTCCTTTTTGGTGAATACTAAGAAAGTTATGGGCGGAGGGAATCCTGCTCCCCCATGTTCAAAGTCTGTGAAGTGGCAAAAAAGCCCAAATCTGATTATATTACAAGGAACATTTTGCAGAAGGCTCGAAGGATTAATTCATTACCTGACTAAAATTGCCCCCCCCCTGATACACTAATCTTTGCAGTTCCATTTCTTACAAGTGTGTCTTCGGTTACTTTAGTTTTCTAATATATTGTAAATTAATATATTTTCTTATTTCATAAATGTATATATAAATTTTGTAAAACATGCAAATTTTTAAATTTCTTAATTATACCTGCAAGTGCATCAAGATCAGTTTTTAGATGAGCATTCCAAAAAAATATGTATCATTATTATTGTTATTACAAATTATACATCACAACTACATTAAAATTTATATGAAGATTGCGTATGTTAAATCAGAACAACAGAAACTGAAATGTAGAAGCCGTGGTTCTTGTGTGTTTAGTTTGGAATTTATTTACACGAGAGTAGTTTTTAAAGTGCACCAAAATTGTATGAGAACTGAGTGTTATAAGCCAACTAAGTATTACATTTGAAAATTTCATTTCAACAGCCAAAGTCAAAAATATCTGTCCACAATAAGCTAAGAAAGAAAACTGATGAGAATTACAGACCAATTTATCTTTTGTGTGTTGCTTTGAAAGTGCTCAAACATCTTTTTATCACATGATTGAACAAGTATCCATTTTTATCAACGATTCCCATCATTGCTTCCTCAGAAATTGGTCTACAGTAACTTAACTTCCTGGATTTTTCCTTAACATTGTCCAAGCTCCCATATTTTTGGCAATGCAGGTCTTGTCTTTTCTTAAAGAGCCTCCCTCCCCACTCCCCCTAAAAATGGCAAAGATATGAAACCTCATTTGGTTGCTGTGGTGACAACAAATTCAATTAACGAATTGTTGACCTTTATCAGGCTAATATACTTTAAGATTTTACTACCTTTTAAAACAAATGTTTTCTTTAGGAAATATAGTTTTAGACAGACTCCTGTCTTATTAAGCTAAGTGTTGTGAAGTTAATTCCACGAATACATCGAATAAATGCTAGGTTTTTTAAAACTGTTTTCTATAGCAAAATGAACAAGTGGAAACTGCAATGTGAGTTGATTTAATTTAAGTTTTCTGTTGAACAAGTTTGTTTTCTTGGAAAAAAATAGGTGTTTTTAGGTTAGTAAAGTTGAGTAAAATGTGTTTTTCAAGGATGAGTCTAAGATATCGTGGCCAATGCAAGTATGGGGTACGTACTTGTTGTCAAAGTTAGTTTATATGAAAATATTACCATGGCAAAGAAGTAACGACTGAATTTCAAAATAAACTCTACGATAATGTCCTTGTACATGCTTCAGTTTAAGTTTATCAGTGTTTTTTGAAATTTTTATGAAGGACGAATTTCGAAGGTAAGTTCAACAGCGAAAAGTACGATTAATCCCAGGATATAGAAATATTTCAGTATCAGTTGAGTTTGCCTCTGATATTAAATTCAATATAGCTGTTAATTTTTTTGGTGGTCCTCTTGACACATGACCTCCACCGGCAATGGTGTCTGCCTAATGCTGTTTTGAAATAAACTATATTTTTAAAACTCCAGTTGTATGCAAGACTTTTCTTGCTGTGAAGAGGACAAAATAGTGTCAGCCACCATTTCAAATTTTAAATGTGAATTGGTGACTGGCAAAAGAAAACTGATAAGAGCGCTTTCGAAAGTTGAGATAAGGAAAAGGAAAAAGGTTGCAGTTGTCTAATATATTTTTATCAACCATAGAAATTATGTAATTAAATATACTGTATAGTACAGAACTATACAGTCGATATAGTTGTAAACAGGAGAAACGTTGATTGTCTTTTAATTACAGAACTAAGAACAAATTAGAAGTATAAGAAATATTCATAATAAAATATATATACAATGTTTTTATAGTATATATACAGCCAACGTTTACGGCATCAATACACAAATCGCTTTGACTCACACTGTTTGTGTACATTCTGCTAAAGTATCCCTAGCCTGAAATATAATTTTCATATAAGTATTTAAATTTAAGAATTTAAACTAATAAATATTTAATTGACACTTTTGCTGTGAAACTTATTGAATTAGTAATTGGACTTCTTTTCTGCTGTCAGCGCTCATTAGCAAAGCTTGCGATGTTTTTTTCCACCTTCATCGCCCTGGTACTACTCTTTCGTCCTCTTAGTACCGCCCAAACACTATGGCAAAAATCATTCTATACGATACCAGAGCATGCCCTCGTTGGGAGTGTTATAGCTACATATCAAGTGCGGGACGAGTTTGCTTGTTGTCACAAGTGTAATCAGAACACACGTTGCCTATCGTTTAATTACGGCATTACTTCAAATCGCAATATGAGCATTTGCGAAATTAGTAGCTCCGAACAAGCCCTTGATCGACAACAGTTGATAACAAGATCTAATTTTAAATACCATGGAACTTTGGTAAGTATCATATCTTTATCTAAAATATCTGATAAGATTATTATAATTACGAAAGAAACAATGTACAAACACATATGATATCAATGAAAATACTGTGCGGTGGCCTAAAAGGTGTTAGCTTTTTTTTACAGCGTTTTTAGGCAAAACACGACAGAAAGGCTAAAATGGCATAAAATGTTTATTCTTTAATAGCTAAACGGTTTAACATAACTCAAACTTTGTAGGCTTGAGGTGGAACTGGCAAGATCATCTCATTTGTGTAACAACTGCACAAACATATATTTATTTTATAAATTGAACAACTACTGTAGGTGCACCTAGGACTCTGTCGATCTGCATGCCACAAAAATAGTATAATTGAAAAATTTTCAACCATTATTTCGACCATTTATTAGTTTGATGGCACGATAATACAAGCTACTTATAGTCGTATATTGTCTTAGCTTACATGTAACATACAAAAAAAGGAACTGAATTATTTCTTTATTAGCTTCAAGATCCGTGTTTGTCGGATCCGTGTGTGAATAGAGGAACGTGCACAGAATCAAATGATTCTTTCACTTGCAACTGTCCACTGTCCATCCGCGATCTTCCATATATCGATGGCAGGTGCAATGTAGGTGAGTTTTCAAAATGAAGAGGCAAGAAAACAGAAGCAGAGACAGACAGACAGACAAATTTATAAACAAGCAAATGAGCAAACAAACAAACATGTACAGAGAGGCAGGCGACAGAAAGAAAGACATTTGATGTAATCATCACTAGATTTCAACTATCTCTAAGACAGATTATCAGAAGAAAGGAATATTAAGTTTTATTTTCTTCTTTTATAATTTGCGTTATAGGATAAACGTTGGATGTTATAAAATGAAGAGACAAGAAAACAGAAGCACAGACAGACAGACAGACAGACAGACAGACAGACAGACACAAATAAGGAAACAAACGAAAATGTGCAGAGAGGCAGGCGACAGAAAGAAAGAAGACACTTGAAGTAATCATCACTAGTTTTCAACTACCTCCAAGAAATAATATCAACAAAAAGAATTATTAAGTTTTAGTTGCTTCTTTTATAATTTGCGTTTTAGGTTTCTGGATGAAACGTTGCATGTTTTAGACGTTTTGGTAATCATATATGTTATATCATTATGTTATGCAATTTATTTTATTCATTTCTTTCTTTCCTATTGAAGATAACAGCCTTATCCGAACAACTGGTTCATATGTTGGAGTGTTTGGGGCAACACCTGGCCGCCAATACCGGCTGACGTTCTATGAAGCTCAGAGGTTGTGTGAGATTCTCGGTGCTACTCTGGCGTCTTACAGCCAGCTCTACAAGGCCTGGGAAGCTGGGATGGAGTGGTGCTCGTACGTAAATTTCCTCTTTGTATTGCGGGCAAAGATTAGATATCTTGACAAATTTTAGCAGACAAAGTCAAATAAATGTTAACACAGATTTTTTGACATGGTAATATCTTTTGATGCGTTTTTAAAATACTCTATCCAAGAGCTGTTTTATGTGAATTTTTAATTTACTTATAGATGAAAGTAGACCGTGCTTTTGTTGCTTATGACACAAAAACGTATTTGCCCATGCGAAAACTCAATAGAGCCCTGAATCTGAAATTTCGTTAAAGCTTCGACTTTCTTTTGACAACTTTTTAGCGCCATGAAGTTGGGATTTACGACTTTCAAATGGTCCTTCTACCGCGCGGTCAAAACGAAAAAAATCACAGACTTGTGACATAATATCTGGGAACAAGCAAATTGGTTTCTGATGTAATTACTGCAAACAGAGTCACGTGTGTTCAAGCCAAGGGGGTTAGCAAGCCTTTGCAGCTAAAAAGTTTTGTTTCAGTTTGAATTAAAGTACAGATGTCTGGATTAGCCTGGACATCTTTTACACCAATAATTTCGTGTTCTGACCTTCAAACATGTCAAACGTTTTGGGGAAAACATTTTCTGAACAAGAAAATGCATTCGCAGTGCCAAATAATTTTCTGGGGGTCAGTGATCGCGTCAAACAAACTAATCGGCCTGACCCACCTACTATTTTCCGTAACATGCACTAGCTATGTAAATATTGTATAGGTGTGTACAAAAATAACTTCATAAAGATTTTGTGAAAAGCATTAATAAGTATCAGATACGATCCATCCAGTCTCGAATCATTAGCTTCATTTGGCTCCAGGCTGATTTCCTCGAAATGTTTCTAATTCTGGTCAACTGTATTCATATCATATCTATTTTTAAAGACCTTGAGGTGTTCGGGTTTCTGTGCTTCCAAGTATTTCGTAACTGCCTTCCACGTGAAGTGTATCAACCTTGCAGAAATGACATAAATAAGACAGAACCCCAAGTTTATGCAATTCACAGTCTGTCAATCATGTTTGAAAGAAAAATTCCTGAACTCAGCTTTTCGCAAAAAAATAATTAAGGTAAAGCACCGCCTCAGAATGTAATATTCGAGATGGAGCTCGAACAGCAAATTGAAGCGTTCGTGCAAATTGACAAAATTATCGCGTTTTATGACCAATTCAGCTGCTAGTTAGGTCTAAACATCTTCTTAATATCTAGATTTTTGGTAATCAAAGGGTTGGATAAACCAAGATGTGTGGAAAAACTGAAAAGACAAATCGTTTGGTTTCTGACACAATCAAGACGTCCAACTCGGCAGTTGAAGAGAAAAGTTAATGTAAACACTCCTTCATTTGAGATGATGAACTACAGTGACATCATCGTCACAACAGTCATGGTGAATATAATTGGATTGTTTTTATATAAATTAATTAAATTACGATTACATTTCTCTATAAATTTGTGGTTTAATAAAGAACAACCAAACTTGTCCGATTCTACTGCACAGCGAGAACACCATTGACGGATAGTAAACAAATGGCGTTAGCGGCTGTTTATACACTATATCCAGTCGCAGATTGCACTTGAATAATTAAGTCCTGTTTGAATGCAAGATTTCTATAATGTACGGTAGTTCAAATCAAGCTTCGTACATTTGATCCATATGTCGAAGCACGTATGGTCAAGAGCTAGCGAACAGGAAAACCGAGTGGGCAAATTCCAAAATAGCCAAACAAGAGTACGAGCCGAAAATGTATTGAAAATCTGCGACTTGAACTGAACGCACGCAACTCGTCAAGTGTCATGCAGTAACATGTTCTCTGCCTTAAATGGAATCAGCATAAAGAATAAATATATTGTGTATAGATTCTGGGTTACAGCCAGAGCCAGATGACGCTCATGAATTTAATATTGCAATTTCAGCATGTGTAACTTTCACTGTACCAAACCTTCGATTTCCAACAAATATGCTACAATCTTGCTTTGTAGCTGTAATATGCAACGAAGCTTTACGCCGACCAAAAGAACTGAAATCAGACAAACCGGACAAACAAAACGTCCCTCTCCGACAACAACAACAACAACAACAACAACAACAACAACAACAACTTTATTTAAT
>JAOEHT020054909.1:0-13900 GCA_025448195.2 Parazoanthus atlanticus | reverse complement strand
CGACCCTTCGGTTACATGTCCGACTGTGATACCACTACACCATCGAGACAACCCCGCTGGCAACGGAGCATCTATCTATCTATATATATATATATAAGAAACGATGGCTTATAATAACTGAAAAACTTCTTTCGAGAAAAATGTTGTATTGCCTCGAGCAGCCGGTCGAACCCACGACCCTTCGGTTACATGGCCGACTGTGATACCACTATACCATCAGACAACCCCGCTGGCAAATGTCGTAACTTACATAGAACCATCTGATGAAAGCAATAAGTGAACATGATCACTCATTCTGTATCTCTTGAAGAGTGTTTAGAGATACATGCATTGTTTCATATAATGACCTAGCTTTAAATTTACACAAACAGGTGCTAAAAACTGCAAATGGAAAGTGGTATACTTGCTACTAATATGATATTGGTGTTGTTGTCTTTTGCCCATGTTTTCGATACAGCCCAGTTTGATAAACAAAGTATTACAAAAGCTCGTGTTTCATTTATTGAAATTTTTGCGAACATGAAAGTTCGTTCCCATCAAAGTTTACCACTAAAATGTCAATGAGTTCTTGAAAAAACAAACGTATGACTGGCTTTGGCTCATATTTTATCTTATGAATGTAGCAGAACCAATATTTTTAACTAATACAATCAAGGGCCAGCGGGTTGCATTGCTTCAATTGTATTGGGGTACCCATGAACTATTATAAAGGGTACACGGTTTCTTCGTCAAACTGGCGTTTCCAGCCGTTTTTTTGGCCGATTAAAGCTACTAAACATCTTTATATCTGCGAATAATACTAAGTTTGCATTACAGATGGTCGCATTAAAGCTTTTTCAAAAAAGTACATGTCATACAGTGATACGCAGCTGATGCCAGCGACTGTACGCAGGAGTAAACAAAATCTTGTCTTGAAACTATAAAACCGTTTTTTACCTACTTTATCAAACAGCAAAGGAAATAAATCATTACCCCCGGATATCTTTAAAATTGTACAGCCGCATGGGAATTATTGCAGAAAAAACCCCGAAAAAGGTTGCTTTCTTAACGCCAGCATTTCTTTAGCAAGACAGTTGAATCGCGCATGTCGTCGGTTTCAGTGTGATCAGTTTAGAATGCGTTAAGGTATATTAAACAGCAGTAGAAAGAAGAGTAAACCAACTGTGCATTATTCAGTCGACTGATATTAATCACCACGACTCCAAATGGATTCAGGTTTATACTTGCGCACGTGAGACTGGCCTTTTTTTAAATTATTTTAAGTAATACACTTATCAAATCGGACTGAAAGGAATGTACGTGCCATTTATCTCCCAGTGCACATAGCCGCAGGACTTTGGGATACATAATTGTTTTTCATTCCGGGTATTTTCGCGTCTTAATAGCACGAGGGGATTGAAAACTCGCGTTTCTTCCAAACTGACAATTAGATATTAGGACCGACCTGCTTGAGGCTAACAGCTGGCAGTTAATATTGCCTTCTCATTTCTTGCTGAAGGGAGAAACTTGCGACGTAATTTTTAAAACCAAAACGTTTGCGGCTACAGTTACATGAACATCAAAGAAACGAAATTTAGCGCAGGAAGTTCAAAGGTGTGTAAGGGGATTTCATATTTCCATGTGCTAGTTGATTTTAGTTCCAACTCAGTGGTCTGTTTATTAAACACACATACACACACACACACACACACACACAGAGCACATTTCCTGTGTTGTGACCTTTTTAAACTCGGACGGCAAATTAAATACTTCAGTGCTCGTATTTCAGCACAATGCGTCATTCGAGATCTAAAATCGCCTGGGAACTCGACTTTTGACGTAAGTTACCGTCCCCCATCGTCACTCCTGATCGGACTTTGTTTTTTCGATGTCCAAATAGTAAACAGACTTTGAAATCTATTTTTATCGGTTACGGCTGAAGGCCCAAGCAAGGTGATGTGTCACAAGCGGCCACGCTTCACGCGGGATAACACACATGTCTACGTCATTTTGGCGGGAAAGGACACCCACATCTTCGGCCCACGCTCACTCCGGAAACAAAGTGAATGTCGTAGGCGTTGTTGTTACTTTTTTGCTCGGTTTACTCAAAGTAAGTTGGTGAACCTGGACCTTCACAGATCGAGTGCGGCTGTGAAGGCTTGACCGATTACTGGATTAGTTGAAAAAATAATTTATGAACATAGAATTAGAAACGATATAAAGGTATTTAAGCGCTGAAACGTGTGACATAACACAAACCTCACAATCCGTCATGATTGCCTTCTAATAAGACGGACCATCTGTTATTCTGACTTTCTGTGCTAGTTGAGTCATACTAACCTGAGAATTCCGTGTTTCCAATTGTTGATTCGGTTTGTAATTCGATTGTGTCAGTGATTGTCGTTACAGGTCCTCCAGAACCGTTTAGTATACACCACTCAAACCCCGTACTTGACCAAGACGAATATACGCTTCTTTTTATAAGAACCTGGTAATTTTAGCTGAGGCTCCATTGTTCTTAATTTTTTGGCTACTTCTTCCTCAAAGTGTTCTTAAATTGTTCTTAAATTGTTTTTTATCTGTGGGCATTCAATTAATAAAATACTGAAATTGTATTCCATGATTCAATATCTTGGGCAAAGCCAAGAGCCCAGCTTGGCCAGCTTCAGCTAGTGTTATAGTAAATATAGCCATATAAGGTCGATAATAGGAAATGAAAATGTATGTATTTTTAAATTTCAGTCTGGGCTTGTTCTTAGCTTATTCCTACCTTTTGGCCAAAACTCAGCCTCAGTTTTCTTATAAAGTTTGTTCTTATAAAAAAAAGTGTGTAATCAAACACAGAAAAATAAACATAAAAAGTTTTTGTCACGCCAGTTTAGTCACGGAACGTTAAACTATAAACTATCGCATCTGACCTGAGGAAGTTCAAATATAAATTTCGAATGTCAACAGCTGATAAGCTTGCAACCAGTCACGTCTTGTCAAACCAGGGACGTGCTCTCCAGCAGTCTAATTCAGTAACTGTATTATATCACACACAAGATGTACTTGTAGTGACGTAATTTTCAATGTTATTTTTGGCCCTGATATTGATATGCTTGCAAAGTGCGTATCGTACGGTCTGTCGTGAGATTACTGGCGAAGAAGTGTGGCAACGCAACGCTTTGCTGAAAAATGCTTTCTCCACTAATCTTTGTAAACTAGATTAATTCCCTTTCAGGTTTGATTGCCTGTGTTTACTAAGTAGAGTTTCTTTAGCAAAACGACACTACTTTGCCTCAGGAACATATTCTAAACTTGGTTTAGAAATGCACGACAATTTTGGGTGTTTGGGGGCAATTCGGAAACATTCTGAAGTGTGCTCGACAGTTGTTATCGTGAAACACGATGGACAAAAATAATAATGTATATTGATGTGGTTCTACTTCCTTCTAGAAATGTTAAAGAATCAAAGAAATAATGGTATTTTCATTCATTGATCACTATTCATCCGATTCATCAGAAACTACAGCTGCGGCAAGTTTTGACAGCCAATTCTTTCGAATTCTCCTGCTGTCGGATATGAATGAAAGCACCATCCTAAACGGTGAGGCTTGTTTTTCATATTTTTCCGTGCTTTCCCGGTATAAATATATGCTTAAACCTGTTGCATTCTGGAAAATTGTGTAAAAAAATCCACATAGAATCGATCTTGCCGCATAGTCACTTCCGAATTTGAGACTCATTTTACCTCAAACGAAAAGAAAAGAAAAGTTAAAGAACAGCAATACTTTAAGATAACTTTAGTTTCGCAAATAAAGAAAAAATAAACTTCCCCTTACTATCACTACAGGATTATCTTTATATAGAATCGAATAATACCGCGAGTCAATTAATAGAATGCTGGTTTAGTAACAGAAGAGGATTTGAGAAGGTCTATTGACGTCAAACCCCCCAGTTTATCAGTCTCACATGACTGCAGGCATACATGAATAATGAGGTTGCGATTGTTCCCGTTGATAGACGCTTTGAACGCGCTGTCAGTCTCGCATTGATTACGTTTTGACACGTTACCATGCAGATCAGGAAATTATCGAACTGGAGGTCCGTTTATGCACAAACACGTTCTCCAACACGAGTCATTCAAAGCCGCACTCGGCCGCGCTCACACCTCAGTCGCAAAGCCCGTGAGACTGCAATCTGCAACTGTGAGGGTTAAATGAAAATTTAAGAGGGAGCACACCATCCAGAAACGCAACAAATTTGGAACTTACGATTTTCGAAACCAACTATTTTATCGCAAGCCTACCAGCTTCACGCCTCAGTGGCCACGATCAACTTCCGCTCAGCCGGTATGTATGTAGAACTAAACCAGTTAGTTTTTAAAAGAACACTGATGCGGGTTTTCTGATCATGCTTATGACATGAGTTGCAGAAGGCAGGCCTTAGTATTTGTATTAAGTGAGATTTTAGAATTGACTTAAAAATCCCACGACTTTTTCGAGTAAAAGACCTTTTAACTCTATTAGGAAACGTGGGATGACTTAAACACTGTACAAGTCTCTCTCGTATCGCAAGCAGGTCATGTTGACTGTCCCAGAAACCATGTGGTTCGAGTCAGCTTTTTGAACTAGGTAAAATATTTGGTAGGTGAACTCGAAAACATCCGCTGTTGAAAAAAGTCAATATGACCAGACGCGACACTTTCTAAGAAATTGCAAACTCTGCACGATTTGCAGCAGACCGGACGTGCGCAGTGTGGATGCGCAGAAGGCGACTTTACTATCGTATCGCAAAAAGAAATAGAAGCACTAATAATATACTGGTTAAATTAAGAAGGTTGTTTTTGATAGCTCCAACCATACAGTAAAATTAGCTGGAACTAAAGAAGCTGGTAAGAGCCAGTGCGGTTATCAGTCAAAATTTTCGCCAGTTTCGGTTCCAGTTAGAGGTCTATTGTATAACATATATGCTTATTAGAAAAAATATGTATAGAACATGTAGAATAAGACGATTACCAAGAGATGTTCTTGTGCAGATCTTGCTTCAAGTTATATGACATAGAGCAGAGTGGGTAAAATATATAAAAACACCACTGCGGCGGAATTATACTGAAAGTTTATATTTGAAAAAAAAACAGAACTGCAACACTGAAAGTGCCAGCCTAAGATTCAAATCAAGCGCTGATGTATCTGTACTTATTCTGTCAACATTTTCCGAGAAATACAACTCACAATGTGCGCAGAAAGAGACGACCTGGACCTAGCTTAAACACCGGAAGTCTTAAAGCTTTGATCGACTCGGTCCAACACGTGAAAGATATCGCTCTTCATTCTCACGATTCTTAGAACGATTGAAGTGTTTTCGCCCTCCTTTAAGTTTAGCACTTTAAACTTCAATCTTGAATCACAAAGCATCAGGAAATGGGATCGGCTCAGCGTTATAGTATTCAAGAAAACGGTTTCTTTTTCAAGAAAGCGAAGTTTCAGTTTTGGTTCGATGGTTTACAATTCAGCTTACATAATCATTAAATTAAATATTGATATTAGAGACTTCAATAATGTGACTAGACTTAACAGTTGCCCTGTTTCAGCTTTTGTTAAACTTTGTGAAAGGGCGTTAATGTTAAATTTCTCAATAAATCGCAACTATATGAACTAGTTTGTGTCATTTGTATGAGTACCAGTGTAAATGACTTGAAAACTGTAAGTTTTAACTATGTTCAGCAGCATTTTTTTAAATATCTTGTTTGTATAACAAATAAGACCTATCGTTGTAAACCGATGAGTGGCGATTACGTTTAGGCAAGACCGGTGCTTGAAATTCCAGGAACACACGGATGAATTATGTTACCATAACAGTAATTAATATTTCTCAGAATTGTTACTAATTCAGGAATGTGAAAGTTTACACTTTGGGCTTAGCACTAATCAAGCCGCTGAGTGGTAAATTAGAAATAATAAAATAATTAAAACATTTTGATAGACTAAAAGTTAAAGAGGATTCGCAGAGCAAAGGAGTGATAAGAATGTGTAAACAAGCGTGAGTATTCAAAAGAAGAAAATAATTATTGTATTGAAAATATTTTCGGCTCTTGAAACTTGAGAAACAAACTATACACCAAACTTTTCCGTTATTCCAGAACTGTGATAATGTGTGTTCAAAAACAATTTTACAACGGGATGTTAGCTCATGCTCAAAAATATTTTTTAAGCTTGCAAAAGAGATAAAGGAAAATTAATGCTCTTACATTGGACATACGCCATATGTCATGCATATTTATCAGACTGGAAAACTGAAAATCTTTTGCTCAGTGTTTGTTATTGTTATGTTCATCTAAATAGAATGACGCACTGTTCATTTTCGTAAAATAACTGACAAATAATTGGTGCAATGGCATACTTTGTTATATAACGATATCACGTTTTCTAACTAGTAGTGCATCTTTCAATTCGCATTTTATGGAGTAAATAATATTTCGGCACTTCACGCAACAAAAATAACTTTCATTTAAAGCTGCAAGATGATAAACAATTCATGAGATTGCGCCACCTCTTTTCGTTTAACATCCATTTTACTTGCTACAGTGGTTCTTGTCAATAGTAGAACAACCTAGCTTCAAGTTCAAGTTAAAATTCAAACCGCGTCAATCTATATGTGCTGTGTTTATATTCGTAATGCGGTGTATTTATATGCGTGTTTACTTCTAAACTCCAAAGGCAGACGGCTCTCAACAAAGCCTTCAGGATAACTTTCTTTTTCTGAAAGAAAACGAAAGATTCGTTAAGCTATTAGATGTCAAAGCTTTAAATAATGACGTCTTTACGGCTTTACATGTTTCTTCTTTTTAATGGGGCTACATTTCGACTTCTTGGCTTCCATAGTCTAAACACTACTATTCAATATGATAATATATTCCTATCTAATATATTTTTACGCGGTGTCGTCTTTAAATTTCAGTTGTGAGGAATGGTTCAAGATAAGTCACCAGACAGCCCTGTCGACGCTGCTTTCGAAGACTTGTACGAAGGTAAGGCGCCACCTTAACAAGTGTAATTGGGTTTTACCTTTGGCAAAAAAGTATGTGGAGAAAAAAACATTTGTTTCCAGCTGATCGCGTGAGACTCGGTTGTTTTTTCAAGCAAATATCGGGCGTGAATCGCTAATCGCGCATGAATTTTAATGACCCATAATTGTTCAAGTTTGAGGAAGCGTTGTTAATGTTCAACCATTGGCGCCTTCGATTGCATAAAACCCTAAGTGTTCCTTTTGTATTGAAGTAACCGAGACCAATATTTCTTTATAACAGAACTCACTGCCTTCCTGCCCTAAATATGGTAGTTGAATAATCTGGATCACCTTGGGTTAGCTGCACACACACATAAAAAATAAAAAAATAAATAACAGAAAAATAATATAATAGCTTATTTCTACTGTTGTGTCATTTAATGTAACATTGGACTTTGCGTGGCAACATGCCCGAACACTTGGGCAGGCCGAATTTGTAACTATTACCTCAGCTTGGAAAATTACAGCTTGTCAACAATCCATTGTTGTGGTAATTTATTTTCGTTCCCATTTACGTCAGCAGAATGACTCAGAAACTCATATCACTCTCTAGTCACAAGCTCTCTACGGTCATTTTAGCCAACTGCTCTACGACTGCGTTTGTTCAAGTCTTCGCGTTTACGTATGTCTTTTTTCTTTCCTCCAGTGATTCCCGAGTTGAAGATGCTCCAAACTGCTCAAATTGTCCCAGGTAGGACTCGACTGTCAAATTTCTTATATATTCCTGTAGTTTTCATTCATTGCCGGAAGCAAAGAGTGGCGAACTGACTTGCGTCGTGGTGACATTCAAGAGTGTTTTGGCTTCCTCAAACCTCATGACTCGGGTGAACAGTCACATACTGGGAATACGTATTTTTTTCTTTTTGCTTATTCCCAAAAGGTTTTAAACATATACCGTTTCTTCCAACCACTGATGCGTCTTGAAATATTTTTTTTATGTTTTTTAATAGCTGTCACTTAATAATATGCAAAAAGTAAACGTGATAGCCGAATAGATAGAGTTTGCCCTGTGGAAACAACACGAAATCGTCGTAAGTCTTCCAGAAACAGCGGGGACTCCCAAAATAATTCTAAATCTCTCTTTTAATATACTTTAACGGCAATGAAAAGTTTTTTGAGTGACAACTTTTATGAATTGTTGTTTTGGCCGAAGTTCTGAAACGATTGCTGTGACGTAATGCGATGTAGTCACTCATAAATGTTTGGTTGCAGATCACGCACTGGTGAACCGGTTCAACCAGCCTGTAGTAACATTATATTGTCATCACATCTTGACCGAGCGCATTAAGCGTTTTCGATCATCAAGGGCTTCTCGCGCGCGGCTTTAGCCATGCATTTCTGACAAGTGTACTTATCTTAAAAGTTATGTGCTGGCGGCTCAAGTTTCACGTGGGATGTATTCATTCTAACAGGTGCAAATCGTGTTCCCTCACCGGACGCCGTCAAGTCGAGATCATCAGGACTTAGAGACAGTAAGTTTTGTTTTTGACTTTAATTCAGTTTTTTGTTTTTGAATATGGTCAATGGACGAAATCAAAGACAAGATATTCTTGCCTGGATCAGTATCGTTGGAATTTAGTCAGGGAATAATCTCGGTTGTGTTTTTTTAGATCCAGAGAATCTAATATAGAATACCGACTATATGATAGCCTTTCAATTTGCAACTTCGTATAAATTAACTATAAAATGGACTTTAGAGGAATAATTTTCAGTTAACCCATGTCCTGCAAGAGACGACTTTGCAAAATACAAGGATGTCTTCAGTAACTTTTTAACAAGTTTCAGAAAGCTAAAACAGTGACCAATCACGATCAGAAGGGTTTGGTAGTAGTCACTTCTTATAATTCAACAGCTGAGAGACTTTTTACATAAATCTAGTTAGTCGGAAAACGGCTTTTATGTACTACCATAAGCAGAAAGTTAATCAGTTATAAGGACTTTCGACTGACAAAACAAGGTTTTTGAAACTCATATACAAGGGTATTATTTAAAACTGATGTGCACTTGAAAATACCTTGCATCAAACGTTAGTGACAGAAAGGGAAGACAATGTCACAATGACGCTCGCTCGCAGTCAGTGGCTTTAGTTTAGCATATCAAGCTAATGTGTTCATAAAGCAGTGACAGTTAAATAGCCTTACGTGCAGTGTTTCAAATATGCTTAGCAATTCTAAGTGCATCATAATCAATAACGGCTGAATGACTTGACGATACACTTCCCTGCAGCTGCAGCTCTGCATGTGTACACTTATAAAATATCTTTGAAGACCATATTTGTTGTTAAATTTGTACCAGTAAAACGCATATGTTTACATCGCTATATCATTTGATGTTGCGTCTCGTAAGCAGAACTTTGCTTAGAGACCGATGCTTAAGAATAACAGTTAAGACTACAATATATCACTGTCTTGTTGGGTGAGAACGCTATTAAGTACAACCAATCTCTTATGAGAAAAATAGCTTTAAAGTTTTTAATTCATTATTTTTCATTCTGCCTGAAGGGGTGCGTTATGAACACAAAAATAGTACTGGCTCACTATAGCGACTATATTTAGTACTATCTCTGGTATTCGAAAGTGATTAGTTTGGTAGTAAGTGGTGCAGAGTCTTGCAGGAGACACGTGCATATTATTTGCCTGGCCCTCCCAATACAATAGATAATTGGCGCAGCGGTGTTTGAAAAAATACTTTCTAATATTGGCTCTTTGTTTTTTATGTGGCTATTGATCACTTTGCTTATCAACAAAGAGATCAGTAGACTCAGCTTCGTTGTATGAGAGTGTGACTTTTCAAACACCAAATGAGTGAAGGTCGAGTTTAGGTTTTAGAAGCTCAACTACTATCGAGACTATCAAGGCGTTTAGCCTACAAATATTTTGCATTATGTAGAATAAAGAGTTTGTACTGACAAAACGGTAAAGAGATCTCCGGTCCTTTGGACTCTAGCTCGCATGTCACCTTTGCTCTCTTTCGTACTGAAACAAAGTTCTCGATCTGTCTTCTCTACATGTGACTTCTTAGAAGCTGTTCGATTTCTCTTTCTGTTCATGCCCTTCTTTGTTTCAGCGAGTTATCTCCCCCCGTCCCCAATTCACCCAAACAGTCAACAAAGCCACCTAGTAGACCCTCATCGCCTGTAATAAAACTTTATGTAATTATGTGATGAAATAAAGTTAAGTTGAGACAGTGAAATTTCATGTGCCTAGTCTCACAGCTCTCCACCTCCTTGAAATTTGGATTTTTATACTAGTAATAGTACCTGCTCGTGCCTGAAATGAATTCGTTTTGTATTGTAGTTCCTTGCAGTCTAAATATTTTATTGTTTCTTCCTTGAGTTGCGTTTGACTTTTGCATCATTGAACTTCAAAGTCAGTCCGATATCCCAGATCCTCAAAACGAAAAGGTCAACATTTAACGATGTATTGATCAGCTTGTCCTGCTAAACACTGGAAGACTAGTTTTGAAAAAAACTGTTTTTTCTGCGTTGGCGAGTAAGCTGAATGATAGTCTGCTCTGACGAAGGGCTAACGCTCGAAACGTCAGCTTTACACCAAAACTTACGGCGAAAAACATACCATATCAACCCTTGTTGATCAAAACCCACATTTGTCCTGCTAAAGTTGAGTTTGTAAGAACCAAAAATGTCCCAACTTTTGAACCAGTTGTCCAAAACCCACAATGTGACCATTCATTTTGCTTGTCTTGAAGAGTAGAAGTGCTTTTGGTGTTAATTCAAAACTTGAGAATATATTCATAAAATTTGACATTTTTGGTGTTTGAAAATATAGCAGGATGCTTTAAATTTCGAATGAATCCCTGACAGTTTGTTTTCCCTTTTCTCGAACAGTGAGAACATGTGTGAGCGAACCAAACTTGCGACTCAAGATGAAGCAACCAGACTCAGCTACGTTGTATGAGAATGTGCACGGCCCATTTGTGCCTGGAAGCTCCGTCCAAATCAGCCCCGACGTTTCTGAATGGCTTCGCTACAGCATGCAGCTGGCCGACCAGAGCATGTCACGCGATCCCTTTGTCGCACGCGAGACCTATCGTGAACAAATGAAGCAGGAACTGGAGTACCTAGAAAGCCTGAAGTGGTATACCGCCATGGCAAGCATCAAGTCCGAACAAGATGCGGACGAGTTGCTCATTCAGCGAGCTCAGAACGCTTGTGCACAGGTGAAGACCGAGAACCCTGATTTCCGAGCCCAACAGGATTGCCAATACAGAGCCACGCCTCCCCCACAGCCCTTAAACCAAGGATTCAACGACACGCATGTCGTCCCCGAGCCTGAGTCATTCGAAAGCATTTTTGATCTCGAGAGAGGACAATACAGCAGCACTCCGCCCGCTCTGATACGGAGCAATGGCTTCTCCGATCAACTTTACGTTGATCCTTACCTCGGGGACTGCGAGGCCGACAAGAAAAGTGCGGACAGCGAGAAGGAAAACTATAGTGAGCCCGACGAGCTGTTGGCAGACTTAGACGGTTACCCTTGTGCTCCCAAGGAAGACTTCACTTGGACAAGTAGTCTTGAGCGATGCCACACCACCCCTGATGACTTCAAAGTGCTGAAGCAGAGAGCAGAAATTGTTAAAGAGTCTCGAAAAGGTGGAAAGACTACCTTCAAGTCTGGTCGCCCGCGACTGTGCCAGTTCTTAGTTGAACTGTTGAATAACCCCGACAAATACAATTACATGATCGAGTGGCTGGATAAAGAGAAAGGGGTTTTCAAGTTCCTGAACTCAGGCGAGGTTGCCAGAATGTGGGGCACTCGACGGAACAAACCTCACATGAAGTACGAGAACTTTGCTCGCTCGCTGCGAACCTATATTGCAAAAGGTATCCTTACGAAGCCGAGGAGCAAACTGGTCTACAGGTTCGCAAACAGCAAGAAGCACTGACTGACTGAGTAACAGCATATCTCAAGAGCACTGCTTTCTCAACAAACACGACAGCGAAACCAGCCACCTAACATCAAAGCGACCGATCTAACCGGCTGGAGAATAGAGACGTACTGAAACGGCGGGATCCAAAATTAGCGATAGAGAAGTTAGGCCAATGGATCGGCTCTCGACCGCTGGATTTCCTCAACATGCAAAGAAACTTTCTATACACGCTTAAACTTCTGACATCATGGAAAAAGAACGCAGTTCCGTCCGCAAGGTGTGAAAACATAGAGAATTATATTTTAAAAAGACACAAACAATTTAATTGTTCAATCACAAATGATTATCTCACCAGTTAATAGTGATTGCAAAATAAGGATACGATTATATTAAAATCAACGGTAGTAAAGTGAAGACATTGTTTCACTGTAGTGACAGTAGTTTACAGTAAGAGTAGTTTATTCCGATCCATTCCAGATCGAAAGCGAGAATGGTCCCTCCAACAAAAGTTGAGATCGATAAATTGTGAATTATATTTAATACTTATACTATCAACGTGTCTTTTCGTTAAACCTTTTTACAACCATTGTTTGGAAGTAAAAACATTTATAGATAGAAAGAGTGAAGTAAAGATAACTTTCGTGTTTTAATAGATCCATTCTAGGGTCTTAGCGACGATTCAAGCTTATGGAACTGGAATCAAGAGTTATGTTGATTCACGGTATACGTAGTGATTTCGGTTTGATATCACAATGCATTGTTTTGCATGCAAGATATCTGTAGTTTGACACGCTTTAAATTTCTACAGAAAAGGTCTTGATTATATAGAGTTGCAAGTTAGAATTTTCAAATAGAAAATCCAAAGGAATATCAACGCAATTAGTAGATTATTCAGTGTTTTATTTTTGCTTTGTCATCAATTTGCTTGCTTGTTGCGATACGGCTGATTAACCACGTTGTGTAATTCAACTCTTCCTCTCGTCTTGTGATATTTTTCATAACTTTCTGAGTCCTGAACCCAAAATCCCAAACGTTTGACTTTGTTTACCGACAAAATAGGAAGTTATAGAAAGTAAACAAATATTAGGACTAAGTCATCTACTATTCAGTTGTTTTGACGAGTAGCTTTGGTCAATCTTTACATTCAAGAGACCCTTCATTCAGGACTCAGACGACTACAGCTATGCTACTAAAAGAAACATGACATTTAACAAAGAAATAAAACTTTTACAGGATTAACACAAAGGTTTCCAAAGCAGCAAAACTAACGTACTAACACGACTAACAGTATTACGCATGATGTTAACATCATTATAGTTTAACCAACTACCTCATCTATAAAAATGTGCCTGCCGAAAGTGCATTACTTGGTATGGAACAACTTGCAAGTAGAATGCCAAGGGTATATACACTTAATCTTTGCAACAAAAAGTAAGCATTTAAACATCGAAAACAAATCTTCATCTTAAGCTAAATTTCAATTTAGGTGCAGAGATTGATGGCGTTAAACACAACTAGACAGTTTTTAGAAATTAAAAACTTTTTCTTTCAATTTAGTTTGAGTAGAATATAGAACTTAGCGCAAAGACGTGAGGTATCCATGGATATGCCGTCTATTATTTCTTTAAAGTTAGGTTCTCGTAATAGCTTCAATTAGGAATTGAAGAGCTAACCAGCAGGTATAACATGTTACAAACGTTGGTGCTTGATTTGTTGACCAAATCGAGCTGAAGTATTTACAATGTAAAGTTTACAACAATTCTAGCCGTGCTAGAGACCAAGGACAGGTATAGATCACTCTTACGGGACAAAACCACACCCAGCACCTTTATACGTTCCAGAAGGAAATATAGCTAATTGGAATAGAAAATTCTCGTTGGAATTGTACCGTGTGTAGAGTCTGTATATGTAAATTTACAAGTAGTTGATAAATATCCAAATTAACTGATAATATCACTATATAATTAGATGACCAAGCTCC
>JAOEHT020054805.1:0-13900 GCA_025448195.2 Parazoanthus atlanticus | reverse complement strand
TGTTAATTATATATATATATATACACACACACACACACACACACACACACACACACACATATATATATGTACATACACATATATGTATAACTATAAGACTTCCCAAGAGGCAATCAACTCTTCAAAAAAATTTAAGACCCCAAAAATATGTAACGAGATGGAGGGAAGCAATGAAAACAGCATCAAGGTAACTCAGTTTTAGACAGAAGTGACACAAATGACACTCACGCCAGCGCATAGGAAGTACAAAACAGCTCCTACATCCAGATACAAATGATCAAATACTGTACTAAAGGTATTTCTGATCTCTGAATTACAGATATAATAAATAGACCTATTTCGTACCTGGGCAAGCACAGAACATACTAATATTTTGCCTTTTAGGATGGACCATTAGAAAAGTAAACTGGGAGTGGGGAAAGAACAGAAAAAATCCATACAAGGAGAAAAATTGCTGAAAAAATACATGCAGCCAGAGTAAGGTAGAAAAAATTGACATTCACACAAACCCAAGAGGGATCTAGTATCTACTAGCTAGAAACAGGTCTTAAAAATGCGGGAAATGGCGTTTCAGGGACCCTTAATTTGTCAATGCAAGGCCAAAAGTTCCCCATCCCCACACCCTCACTTTTCTAATGGTCCATTTGTGTTTTGTTTTAAAGGTACACATATCCACTCCAAGAACTTGTGTATGGTGAGTGTTTGTCTCTAATAGACCTATATGCAAGTTTATTATTTCATCCATTGCCAACATTCATACAATTATTAGTCTCATTCCAAAAAGCCGAGTATATTTCACAAAAATATCAACTATTTATTATTCATCTAGCAGCAATCCAAATACCCTCAATTCTTCAAGAATCTCTGCAGGGATGCCAAAGCTCGGTCTGATTCCAAAGTAAATAAAAAATAATTGTTTCACTGGAGAGAAAACTTGAAGAAAGTTAGCAAAAGAGATAAAGTAATATGAACCTTTGGTGAGATGTTATCAGTGTCATAAAAAACACGAAAATATTATTTCAGCTTGGACAAAGGTGCATGGTCCTTATTTTTTCTTAGGTAAACTAAATTTGGAAGCATCACTTTTATAATAAGGACTTGCCTAATGAATATTAATATCATTTTGCAAAAATCCTGATGTCAAAAGGGTCTAAAATACGATTTTAAAAAACTTCATTATTTAGTAGACTACAGTAACAAATGTTGATATGCTTGCCAAGTAATGTACAAGCATCACTGAGATCCAGTCCACTTTAGAAGTTCAAAGTTTAAAATTTCTTTGTACAGAAAACTGGGGTCTGTCCATTCAAAAAATAATGGTCCTCGATCCCCACTCCCTTAAAACTAAACCCTTGCCAAGGTGGTGGGGCAAAATCTGTTCTCTGAAGTCACACAATTTGAGAACAAATTTACGGCTGTTTTATAATATTAGGGGCAATCGAGGAGTTAATAAAAAGATATGGTAAAGGGACTGTGAGAACTTACACTTGCCTAAAGTGTAACATCGAGAGCGACGAGCTGTATTCTGCTGGTGTATATGTGTGTGGAACTTGTGTTAGAGTATATGCAGCTGATGCTAAGTGGGTGTGCCCTCGCTGTGAACGTGCGTTGCCAAGTTTCAGTTCTAACAGCAAAGCTTGTGTTACTTGGCTATACTCAGATAATATATTTTCCAAAAGGAGCGCAATATGGCTTCTTTTAAACCTTGAGTAGTGTTGATAAGGTGGTCCTAAGCCTGTACATTGTTCTTTTGGACAGGTAGTGATGATGAACACAGGTACCTCGGTTTTATCAGTCATACAATCACACACCTGTTTGAGGGGTGGGGAATGACACTTTGAACTTCGAATCACAGATTTTTGCCTAGGAATTTAAAATACAATAATTATATAGAAGGATTATATCTAGAGTCTTGGTTGCATGTCTAGTTTCTTAGCGACCTCATATTTTCCACTCACCATCCCTTATACAGTATGATACATGTATACTGATGACTGAGTTTGCTGGAGCCGAATATTACTCAATAAAAATGAGCTATGCATGTTTATTCATTCATTCATTGCCAAACTTCATACAATTAGTCTCATTCCAAAATCCTTTTCGACTAAGCTGAGTAAATTTCACAATAATATCAACTATTTATTATTTCATCTAACTCATCATCTGATAGCATATCAAATCTAGTGGTATTTTTCAACCCATACTGTTCCACGAAACAATTCGGCACTCTTCGTCCAGCTAAATCCCAATACCTTCAACTCTTCAAGAATCTCTGCAGGGATGTCAATTAGCTCGGTCTTCCGGGATGTTAAATTTTTTGCCTACAATCATAAAGTTAGCAGCAAGGGTTGTGGGACTGACGGCAGTGTTAGCAATGTGATTTTCTATCAATTCCAATACACTGGTGAAAGCACTTGCAAGTGCATCCAATGCCCCTAATTGTCAGTGGGTTGATACTCACTACTCTCTTTTAATCCTCTGATCAAAGAATTACTTTGATCTATTACTTTGGCATGTAGTTCTGGATCTACTTGAACATGTTCACCTTCATTTTGTAAAATTTCTGCTTTCTGAAGAACAGACACCTGAACCTTGGGTAGATCACTTTCATGGAAGATTGAAAGAAAAAAATGGTGAATTTTAAATCAATATTCTCACAATTGGATTCAACGAGCATATTATTCCCAAATGGATTAAATGGTTACTTTGGAGGATATTGAATGCATAACAATGATTGGATAACAGAAATATTTTTTGCAAAGGATTATTTAGTATCACTGACAATTTTCAACTGATTAAACGCATATTACTAGTTGCAAATAAACAGGGAAGGATTGGATTAAATTATTTTTAGTGGATTGAATTTTGCTACAAGTGGTGTGTCATACAGAAGCTAAAACTAGTGACCTATTCTTTCAAAGTACAAACTGACTCGTGAGTAAGAACGTTTGCATGTTTGCTCGCAAAATGAATAAAGTTATCGAGAAAATTACAAAGAACTGAAATCTTGGAGAAATAATAAAGCTTACTTTCAATGTCTCTCTATATCAGACACTTGTGTATCTCATTCAATATGATGTGGAGTTGTAGATCTAGTTTTGGTATTAAATGCTATGATTTCATTTTAAGGTTTATTCATGGGGAGTGAGGAGTCAAGTAAAGATACAGGTATGATTCCAAAGTAAAGAAAAAAATAATTATATGTCTCACTGGGGAGAAAACTGGAAGAACGTTAGCAAAAGAGATAAAGTCTGGATGGCGTCATATACTACAACTACCAGAATGCTTTGCCGACTTTTTTTGTAAGATAGTTAGTGCCAATTGTTCTACTATCCTCATGAGGGAATAAAAATTTGAATAAGAAAGAAAATTCGTAAAGCATTCTGGTAGTTGTAATAAATTGACGCTGTTTTGCAAATGTCCTATTCAGCGTGGATTTGCACTCAACTGGCCCGTCAACACTTTCACACGCGAATAGTCGTGGTATGACTGAACAAGAAAGTAAGCAAACTGACAAATACCTCTACTTTTAATAATGCAGTGGAGTTATTAGCAATAACGAAAATGCAGGTACATATGTAACAGCCTTTTCAATAATATTTTTGAAGAGAACGAAAGAGAAATGTTGCCTAACTTCTGCTTAAAGTTTGATTTTCTTGAGCGACTAAGACCGAGTAATGGCGCAAAGCTATTGAGAGCCAAAAAAAATAGTGGTAATATCAATGAGAAATGAAAACTCCTGAACCGCAGTGAGGGAAGAAAGACATGAAAGTAAACCAAAAAAATTCACAGAAGAGGAAATGAAAAATTTCAAGCTCGAAATGGGAGCGAAAAGCACGAAGAAAAGCACGGTAGTACGACAGCTGAAAAAAAGTTTGACAAAGTCAAAGAGCGTATTAAACAACAATTTTTTGTTTCAGTTGAATTTTGTTTATTGACTTTACTATACCAAATCAGGCACAGTGGAATTCAATTATTTGTGGCAGATACAATAGCAAACAATAGATGAATCCGCCTACATTTACAATATTTATAATTTAGTTAAAAAATTAAATATTATTCAGTAGGTCTTTGAGAAACATGATAACTACATTTATGCACAAGATAGACCTTGATTTATTAAGGGATAATATTTAAAATAATATAATAAAATTAAGATCAAACAAATAATAATGAAAACCTTCTAGAGCTCTAGATAAAACTAATTGTTTAAAGCCTGCAGTTGATAGCCGTAGAAGCGATCGAATGAGCGATTGTTCATTATTTTCAAAATGCCATCCAATTTGTGGGCACTGGGAACTAGTGATGAAACTGCTGTCCAGTTACTGCTGACCAAAGAATTTGTGTGCTGCCTAGGTTTTTTTATTTTGCTCGTGGATTTTTTTATCTGTTCGGTAAAATTAATAGTAGTTTAAGAAATGGCAAAGTAGCAAAAACTTTTTAATTGTCTGCCTTTTCCTCCTCCCGAAAATAATTCTTTACCGCAGAGGAAAAGGCAAAGCAAACAACAGCAGCAAAACAATATGAGGAAGAATCGAGAACAAGAAAGTTCCTTCCAGTCAGGCGAGAAAACTATCCTTGGCTACATTTTTACAGTGACAACAATAAAGTGTACTGCCAAGTTTGCCTCAAATGCCCGGACATCGCGGATAGAACTGAATTATTTTTTGTTGGAACGAGTTCCTTCAGACTTACAACTATTCAGGCAAAGTCGAAGCCACTGGAACTATGTTGATGCAGGTCGTGCTCATGATAACCCTGAGGAAGCTCCGCTGTACAGTGTTGCAAAACATGCCTGCACCACTTGAAGAAAAAATGATTTTTCTCTTTGATACTGCATACTATATTGCCAAATGTGAGCTACCATCGACCAATTTTGTCCAAGTGTGTAAGTTGCAGTCGAAACAAAGACTTAATCTAGGTGAGACATATATGAACAATCACAGCTGTAGGAATTTTATTGAAGAAATCTCCAGAGTATTGAGAAAAAATGACGATCATAAAGAGATAGGCAATTATAGACTGACATCGATACTGCCAATTATTAGTAAAGTGTTTGAAAAAGAAGTCTTCCGCCAAATTTATGGTTTTCTTAGCAATAATTCCCTCTTGTCCAAATTTCAATCAGGCTTTCAGCCATATCACTCAACTCTTTCTGCATTACTACAAATGTGTGATGCCTGATTTGAGAGTATGGACAAAGGGGAACTTACAGGGGTGGTCTTCTTAGACATTCGAAAAGCATTCGACTCCGTTAACCATGAAATATTACTTAACAAGAGGCTACTGGTAGCCTATTCTCGGGCCGCATAATTAATACTTTGCAATAGACAAATCGTTCATTTGCAGAGCAAATAAACCAAGGGCAATCTCACAGACACCCATATTACCCACCACGTAATTTGTAAAGATGCAATTCATGTAATTCTTTTGTGGAACTCTTACATATTCAGGTTTTCCATTCTCCCCCCTTCTCCCCAGCAAGGAACAACCCTGAGATAACAATAAGAGCTCTATTAGTTACCCTCCCTAATAAACCCCCTTTGGTTAACTAAAAGTTGTAATAAGCACCCTTCTATCAATATATGAGTAGGAGATACATAAAAAGAGTGCTTGTGAATAGCGAGTTAGAATGCTGACCTTTTGTCAGTATTATATGGCAACAAACATATCTCAGGCAATTATTTTTCCCAACCCACAGGGGGCTTGGTAGAGCTTTTACAGTATGGTGCAGGGCAAAATATGTTAGTTAGTACTGCCCTTAGTCCAGTTTAAGAGGCTAACAGCTTTTCTCCTCGGGGGGGGGGGGTCTTTATAGAGAGGGGCACTTAATATAGAAAATACGATACCGCAACTAAAGAAACAACTGAAACCAGAATTAACACAGCAGACGGCAGGTATAACTGTATATGTCAACAAAACCGAAATGCGAGCTTTAAGTTGTAATAAGCACCCTTCTATCAAGACAGGAAATCTATATATGAGTTGGAGATACATAAAGAGTGCTTGTGAACAGCGAGTTTGAATCAGTATTATATGGAAACAAACATATTTTAGGCAATTATTATTCTTTCCCAACCCACAGGGGGCTTGGTAGAGCTTTTACAGAATGGTGCAGCACAAAATATGTTAGTTAGTACTGCCCTTAGTCCGGTTTAAGGGCTCGATTTGGATCCGTCGTTTGGTTGTGAATGTAGTCGTACGTCTAAGGAATCGTACTATTTCGAGTGGTTTTCGTTGTGCGAAATTATTGGTTAAAGAAAAAGACTTTTCAGTGGATAAACCTGTAACTAGACTACTGCTATTGGTAAATTTGGATCCGTCTAGCATCGTTCATCTGAGTTCAAGTGGTTTTCGTGGAGTGAAATGATTGGTTAAAGAAAAACTGGTTTTCATTGGATAAACCTGTAACGAGACAACTGCTATTGGTGGATTTGGATCCGTCGTTTGGTTGTGAATGTAGTCGTACGTCTGAGGAATCGTACTATTTCGAGTGGTTTTCGTTGTGTGAAATTATCGGTTAAAGAAAAAGACTTTTCATTGGATAAACCTGTAACTAGACTACTGCTATCGGCGGATTTGGATCCGTCGTTTGGCCATAAATACTGAAAAAATCGCATATCCTGATAGTTGGCAAGATGTCTCGATCAGAGAAGAGTGGATACGTGCACTGCGTATCGCCAACAAAAAAAGGCGGCACTAATGGTGCTAGTTATTTTCAGTTTCAGTAACAAACTGGCGCAACAGACTTTGTCCATGGCGTTTGCTATGATGAAACCAAAAGAAGTCAGTTTGATGAGTTGCAGAAATCAAGGACTCCCATAAAAATGAAGAACATCAGTGAGATGAGGGGGAGCAACGAAGGCATTCTGGACGTGGTGGTGAGTAAGCAGAGTAGAACTGAAGAGGCTCCAGGCTGCCAAGTGGACTGATTTTGATGGGAGCTTCACGGACCCCAACGCAGCCATTAAAGCAACAGTGGTCGAGGTCCAGAAAATAAAGCCAGGCCAGGCGGTGTCCGTAGACGGTCGTGTGACTGTGGTTTCCGAGGAAATCGACCAAAGACAGGTTAGAGGACAGAACATGTCCTTCAACGAGAACATTGTTTTGACGGATGATAACGAGCTCCATTCCACTGACGCTATGGGAAGACTTCATTGCAGCAGTTCGCTCCGGACGAAACTACAAATTGTCAAATCTCAGAGTTAGAAAATTCAATGGAATACAGCTGACAACAGCAGCTTCAACAGAAGTGACAGAGTTGGCCGACGCTGATTTTCCAGATCCCGATGCAAACACTCTGTCATCTCTTCTTGAGGTCCAGGAAGTCAGAGTGAAGGCGATAGAGATAGCAGAGAACTTTGAACGTTCCTACTGTTGCCGACGTTGCAGGAGAGATATTGCAGTTGTTTCTACTGTTCCAGTTGCAACTTGCGGCCATTGCCATGCTGTCCAGCATGTCGCCTCATGCACGGAGAATGTCAAGGTCAGGATAAGTATTCCGGAGGAGGGACGAAGACTTAGAAGCCTTGCAGTGTTTGGTAGAGAGCTGTTGCCGATGCTTGAGGAGTACAACGCGATGATCCGGTTACCCTTGGATCAGATCCAGACAAAGTTTACACGGCCCTTCTCATGCTTCCTACATGTCAGATGAGGTACAGGAAAACTACCAACATAGTCACCCAAGTCGTCTTCGAGTAACTCAACAAACAAAACAACCCGGCTCTTTTAGGAGCCACCAAATACAATAAAAGGAATGACCATTGTACTTCGTTTGTCAAGCATATGTTCTTTGTTTTATTTTTGTTCTTTTGTCGTTCTTGTTCAACTCAAAATTATTTGTTAAATCACTCACTAACTTGAGACTTACTCGAAGAATTTTTCTTTTAAAATCGTGCTTCCCCCAATTTGCTGACTTATACTGGTTTAGATCTTTTTAGTCTCTATATTATAATGATTCTTATTATAGTACCATATTTACATGAAACTGACTTGTAAGATCTTCAGTATCACGCCCCATATGGAAATCAGCCTTTTTAAATTTAAACCAAAAAAAGTTGTTATGGCAAGCGTGTTGAAATAAAGATGTATGTAAGTATGATCTGCGTGATTGTTTAAATTCTTTGTCCCCTCGTTTCTTTTCTGTTATGGCAGATGGAGCCACTGACTTGTCTGTAACCGAAGAAGAGATTGTGTATGTGAGGTACTTGAAAGAAGGACAAGCTGTCAACCAATTTGTGAGTGTTCAAGAAGTTGAAAACGCTAAATCTCCAGGAATACTTATAGCATTGAAAGAGCCATGGAAAATTTCTTAAAGTTAATGAATGGATGAGCTATACTGTTGGTTTGGGCTCAGATGGAGCGTCTGTGATGAGCTCTCAACAGAATGGTGTTGCTGGACTTCTTTGTGAGATTCCTTGGATGAAATGCTTTCACTGTGTTGCTCATAAACTAGAACTAGGTGCTCTTGATGCATTGAAGAATGAGCCTTTTATTATTGATTTGAAAACAATGAAACAAGGCCTCTTACTCACCAAAAGCCTGGAGAGAGCTCAGTGTTCTTGCAGATCTCTTTGAGGACAGAGTGTGTAAACCTGTTAATCTCATGGGTACCAGATGGATTCCCCACTTTCACCGCACTCTGAAAGTGTTTCTAAGGAACTACACAATGATCCACTGTCATTTCACTCAGTCTGTGGCAACCAATCAAGGGAGCAATGAAATGCAAGACAGAACTGTCAATGTTCTTCAGAAGATGAACAGTTTTCGCCATCTGCTCATGTTCTTTCAAGCACAAGAGGGCTACCAAGCACTGGTGGAATAGTGGAGAGAGGGCAAAACGACCAGAACTGATGGATTAGCTTTTGTTTATTTAGTAACTTTTAGAAATGATCAGTGTATACTGACCTACAGTCAGTTTTAGATTGTTTACAAAAACTGAAACAGAAGAAATTAATTCCTGTTGGTTTTGTTCAATGTAAATGCATGTTTAGGTGATGTGATTCGTTGAAAATAGAACCTATTTCTGTTTTCTGTTTGATTTGTTGAAATTTATGAAAAAGTTTTTCTATTGAACAACTGGTTTTGTTGATGTCGGTAGAACTGTGTGATGATATTAAAACAAAATTTTCTTCCTAACCTAAAAAAATGGGCAAGTCCACTTTCAGGGCTGGGCAACTAAAAGTGAAATAAGGAAAGTGGTTGCCCTTGGGGAAAGTACTTTCTAAAGTTAATTTCCAACCCTGCAGCACCAGCCAGACTCCGACGGAGGTCGGCAAGGAGCAGACTAATAGACGAAGGAAGACAAAAAAAATTTCCTTCAGCACCAGCCAGACTCCGACTCAAATGACTGATCTGCTAGAAGCACAGCTTCCCTCCCTTGCTGGGCTGCTCGATAGCGACAGGTGAGTGTTAAATGCAAAATTGAAGTTTGTTTGCCATGTGACTTTTCCATGGTTTCTATCTTCCGCTAGCTGAGAGACTGACTGATTATACGAACAAATGCGACTGAACGTTTATCAGATGTAAATGAGGAGGGTCTCTTTGCAGTTTCCTTTTTTTTATTTTTGAACATTCTTTGTTTATTTGTTTCTCTTAGCACAAATGAAATTTTGTCACAGACAAACAAAGACCATCATGTGATAGAGCATTTTATGTGGCAAATCTTTGAGCAACTGCAAAATACCCCACCAAAGAACGAGGAATGTGCAGTAGTAAATTAACACGAGTGGCAGGGTATTCTGCAGGTAAGTCCATATGTCATATATTATCTTTAGCTGCTTATACTCAGTTACAGTTTCTTACAAATTTTCCAAAATTCCAATGTGGGTTTCTCGACTTTCTCTTTGAATTTAATCATGAAACTTGGCTTCATAACTGTTCTGTCGGAAACTATAGCATTTAGAATAGTATCATGAGTCAGGCGAAAACTGGTCAAATATACACCAATAGCTATTCATGATATACAAATGAGATAGTCGCTAAATATAAATTTAAGTGTGGTTTAGCGTTACAATAGGAGTCAATTGAGGCATAATCTGATATTGCTTCCTTCATCACGACCCAACCTTTTAACGTGAGCAAGAGACTTACAACTTGTGAACACTTGGATTGAATCCTTACTTACGATCATTGATAGAATATACTGCAATAAAGTGCGTGTTTAAGAGATTAAAGCTAATATTGTCGTTTACGTAAATGGGACACATACCACCAACCAACTTGTAAAATCTGAGATACAATTTAGTCGTAATAGAAATGCAAAAAGGTAAATGAAAGAGGTTCGTTTGACGCAAGTAAGAAGCATGCTATAAGCTGATCCACTGTGATCATAAAATTCTACCTTCCCTGGATTGCTGACAATTTTGGGTCTTGACAAACTACGAGCCAGCGAGCCATACGAGCCAACGTGCGAGCCATACGAGCCATCGTGTGAGCCATGCGAGCCATCATGCGAGTCTTCTTTAGTTCCCAGTGCCTTTTCTTTCCCTTTTCCTAGTGCTGTTGGCAGTTTTTGCACACGTTTGATCGAGTGTTTCGAAATCATTTAATCTATTAAAATCAGCCATTTTATCTTGCATCGTTTGTGAAAGTAAGATGTTTTGCTTTGTTAAGATTGATGTATTATTTATGAGTGCAATCACGAACAATGGAAAATTTATTCTTACAGAGCATGGCAGATCAACGACTGAAGAGCCTCGTGGAAGCAAGTAGACGTGGCTTTTCATTGAGATATGACCCGGATTCATCGAGGAATAGTTGTTTCTATAGATGCCTGGCGGAGTTTGCTAGTCTAAGTGAAGAAGCAGTTTTGCAAATGGTACAGGCATATTTGATCTGTAATCAGATCATCCCATGTACCGACAAGGTAGGATTTTCTCGGAGACTTTTTGATCCATTTTATTATTGTATTCCTTTGCTTAATGTTCGGGTGATTCTCAAAATGGAGTGTGGTAATCCCTGCTAATACAGACACAAGCGCCCGACAAAAGCCAGGCTTCGGTGAAATTACATAGAAATTACTAAACTCGCTCCCGTTATTAATGACTCTCGCTATTACGTAAATGCAGTAACTTTTCTACTCCCCAGCAAAACATTTTGCTTTTTCTCTCACCCAGTTCTTCGTCACAGTTACGTTTTGCTGCTAGTATAAGTAATGCAATTGTATTCTCAAATTACGTAACAAAGCCATACTGTTTACTGGATATGATCCGACTCCATATGTTCCCGCCAATTTCTTGCTTTCTGTCGGATCGCCTTGGGATTTATCCAACCCGGTTATTTGAGTGTTCGATTTCGAGTCGCCAAAAGATAATTCACGAATTTTGTTACTGTTATTTTGTTATTTAATTCTACATGGCTTGACTACACATTTGTAATTGTATTCTCAAATTACGTAACAAAGCCATTCTGTTTACTGTATTTGATCCCTTAATAATTTTATCAAATCCATTTCAGTTGTTACAACACAGGCTCATAGGCAGGAATTTTTGCAAGGGATGCAACCAGGCTTGAATGATTGAGCCATCTAGGGGGGTCTGGGGGTACGCTTCCCTGTAAACTGTGTTTGTGAGAATGCATAAATCATGAAACTCAGTTGAGAGAATTTATCAACACATCATTTGTTGTTGTGTACAGTACCCCTCCTGATTGACTGGGAAGGGGCGCCTCAGTTGGAAACAATAGTTTACTATGAACATGTTATTTAGCTAGAATTTCTTGATTCTAGGGAAAATGATGCAGTCATTCAGAAAGGAAACAGATGTTACCTTAATCAGGAAGCTGTTGACAGCATGGATGCTGTAAAAGTGGAAAAAAGTACCTGCAAACCCTAGTGGCTCAATCAAATATGATATGGACTATAATGAGAAGGACCCCCTGAGTAATACATCCGACAAATGGATTGGGGCCGTACCCAACCATGTAAGCGAAAAGGTTTCTGTAAGGGTGGAAGGCGAACCCTTCAAACTTGCTGCGGCTTCTGCAATGCCACAACTCTAAATGCCAGTACAAAAAGATACACAAGTTTGCTAATCAGGTTGACTTTAATCATGCAAATAAATGTGCCCATTGCAAACATGAAGCTTTGAGGCTAAGCTGTTCGGCAAGAAAGTATGTAGAAACTGACCGCTGTCATAAGAAGATTATAGCAATCTACACTGGTGAGCATGTTTGCCCCCCAAAAGCAAAGGAGGGCAAGCCCGACAAAGAAGAAGTCGAATCTATCATTCGAGAGACCTACAATAACAACTGGGCAAATACAGATAGAAAAGGTAAGACAGGCTCTACTCAGTGCACAGAGCTTGGAAAATGTTGCCATGAAGTATAGTAACACAAGACACCTGAGATACCTCCACTGTCAACAAAAATGCAAGGCCAGGTGGTTCAGATGTAGAGTCTATACGCCATCTGAAAGAGGAATTTCTAAGTCGGGGCTTAGATTCAAATTTGATCATGGACATTGGTGAAGAGTCTGTAATTCTTTCAAGCAAATCAAAAATTAAGGAGCCAGTCAGTTTGGATGGTTGTGAGAGCCATGTAAATGGTTTCACAGAAATTGAACCAACAACGTACCATCCAGTTATAAGACGGAATGTTAAACTTGTCAGTATGTTTATTCCTAAACCTGGTGAAACTTCTGCCAATATAGAATACATGGTTTAGACATTTGATGCAGCTGTTAATGAGATTTTGCCATCTATTGCTCGTGAGCATTGCCTTGATCCTGAGGAGTTTAAAGGCAGAGGCTTGGATCCTCATGCATATGTTGGGGATGAAGGCGGTGCCTTATGGAGTGGTCTTTGCAAGGCCAAAGGAGATGATATAAAAAACAAAACAGTTTCAGATTTCTTCCACATAAAACAAGATATCTGTCGACACTTTAAATACTTCAAAACTGATAAAGATCAAAAACAGTTTGAGAAGATAATGATTGATGCTTACAACTCTCCTACTTCTATTCAAACCAAAGAAGCAGAAAAGGCTCTAGAACATTTAATAAATAAACGTTCCTGTAATATTCAAAAAATGAAAAACTTCAAAACGTGGTGGTGGAGAAGAAGATCTCGTTGGCAGAAGTGGTGTCGATGCTATTCCTCAAGCTCAACTTTTGCAGAAGTTTTCAATGCAAAATCTATTAGTACGTGGGGATACAGAAAAAGGCTGCTAGGTGTAGTGACTATAGAATGCTCAGCTGCAATTCTCGAAACTGCGGAAATCAAGCGTCAAGTTCTGGGACAAAAAACGGTTGGACAGGGTCCTACTGCAGCTGATCGAGACGAAAAGGAGCAGTTTGAACTATTTACAGACAGAAATGCATGTGCTTCTGCTGTCCAGTTTACAGCAGAAAATGCTGACACTTTGATTGATGAAATAGATCTTACTGGCATTGAAACAGCCCAGAAAGAATATACAGTAGAGTAAACAGGGCAGTCATAGAGCAGATAAGACATCAAAAAAAGCGAGAACCAAAACAACCAACACCGAAGTTGTCCGTGTCAACAGAAAGCAACTTCAGTTCTTCGAAAAGAAGGTTCACAGTGTTATGATGGACCTCTTGCAGGTGTCAGTGACAAAACATGCCACGAGTAGTTAAAACAGATTTCAGTGGTGAGGGGAAGAGAACACTGAATTCTGATTTTCCTGGTGCAGAAGAATGCAGTCCCACGAAGAGGCGCACATGCTCGAGTTTTAATAAAAACTTACTGTCTGAAATTAAAGTAAGATAATTTTATTTATTATATTTATTATATTTATTTTTATTAATCTATAAATTATACTCTACAATCATCTATTTATTTATTTAAATACATATTTATTTATTTGACTCTGGAACAGTCTCCCAAACTCTTTGATTAACAGTAACAACGTAGAGGCTTTTGAGGCCACAATCAAAGAAATG
>JAOEHT020054699.1:0-13901 GCA_025448195.2 Parazoanthus atlanticus | reverse complement strand
AATAAGAAAATTCCTTGCCACTGAATGGTTGTTATTACCGGAACTAAGGAGAGTATAATAAGAAAAGCTGACAAAACCCTTCTTGTCCGCCATTTTGTTGCTGACGATTTGTTGATGTTATTATCCGGGAATTTCTTGCGTTGTGATCGTGCCAAGAAGTGTTGTCCCTCGCAGCAGGGTTATCCCTACTTTGCTACATTTGCTTGTAAACTCAAGCTATCTATGTCCCTAGGACCAGAGATATCTCTAGCATTAGGGAAACTCGGTCTCCTTGTAAACAGGGCCTAATACTAATAGCACTTGTTTTCTCCAATCTCAAGTGCTTTACTATGAGGCTGTGTTAGTGAAACCATTTTATATAATTTCTTAAATTTTGCATGCAGAATCACTTTCTTCAAGAAGTTATGAAATTTGCTAGCAACTGAACCACATCCTATGAAGAGTTTTTGAATATCTTAGTGAGTGGAATGTGGGTATTTCAAATAAGCTTTAATAGATGACCAAGGAACCATGCAATATATACACGTACATATAATTAAATGATCTTAATAACCATGAGTGTCTACTAATTCACACACTCTGGTCTTGTGAGGCACTGGTGAGGTGCATCTGGTCCCTTGGTAACCAGTAGCATATATTTTTCCTTGCTACAAGTCCTCACACCACAGACATAGTATAGAAATATTAACTTATAACCTTCTTTATAAAGAAACAAATGCTGACTTTCAAATTTTTTAGACAAAATATTAAAACTGTCTATTAAAACAGGTTGGGTGACTTACTGTATTTATTTGTACAGTGTACAGGGTTGCCATGCATCAGGGAAAAGTCGGGAAAATATCAAGATTTTCAAATTAGATCATGGTCAGGAAACTTTCATTTTTATTAGAAGTCAGAAAAAAGTGCTATCTGTAAGGGAAAAAATGAAATTTTGGAAATACATGTATTTCTTGAAAGGAAGGCAAAAAGAAATGAACTTTTAGAGATATAGGTAGATAGGAAAGCAGAAAAGCACAAAATATACTGTTAAAAAGCGGGGACTAAAACTGATGCTGACAGCCATGGGTCAAAGATTCCCACATTGTGATGCCACCACACTGTTATCTTGGCTTTCTCCAAGAGAGAAAGGTCAATTTAAATAAAGTTACAGTAACAAGACTGGTTTATGTTAATTTTTGAGGGTTTCTACCCCATTACTAGTTTTTGAAGTTGTGTCGAATGTCACAAAGGAAAATTGGTGTTCAGTCAGGGAAATCTCAGCAAAAAGTCAGGGAATGTTGGAGTCAGATGTGAGTTGGCAGCCGTGGTACATAAACCTGGATGTACTGCTCTGCATTACCATCCATGTGAATTATCAGCTTTAATGATATTTGGGCAGATCAAGTGATTTGGTTTCCATCACTCGGCAGATTTTTGTCTGAAAACCTAGAGATCAATGCTGTGCCAATTCTGAAGTTAATCAGACACTGCTTTTCATTTGTTTTTTGTTCTATTGTAAAATTTGTCAGTCAGACTATTGGTGTTCCATGTGTTCCAGACAAGTTAAAAGAAATATGTTTTGAAAACTTTTATTCTATTGGTCAATCTATTGATTTTAAATTATTGAACCTTTGAAGGTTTTGATGTGTATACTGCTAATTTTTTTTGCTCACTAAGTGTAGATTCATGCTGGTAAAATAAATCACTTTTTGTACGCAAGGGTGGAGGGGGATGTTTAGATCTACATGTATCTATTCCCAGGTCAATTCTGTTTAGATCTGCATGTACAAATGTATCTATTCCCAACTGGGCTGGTCCTGTTAGATTTACCTATTCCCAAGGAAACCTAAAGTGCCAATGCAGCAAGACCATATCTATTTGTCTTTGTTGGTCTTACACCATTGGATTCTTAGAGTTTTCAAGTAGTTCTACTTTCTTTTTTCTTTTGGGAGGTTGGTATATTTTTTATGTGGGGGGTGGGCTTGTGTTGGTCAATTTGTAGGGGACCCTGTGTACTTTAAATGGTGGGTCATATAGGAGGCTGGAAAGGGTCCCTTTTTCATGCTTGAAGTTTATAACAGAAGAGGAATTTCATGCTTAAAGTATTTTATAGGGTAGGAAAATCTCTTATTTTGGTATTCTAATTATATTAGGTCACCGGTTCCAAATAACCCATACAGACACAGCTATTAATTATTGTATCCCAAGGGCAGTGCTGATTAGATTTATCTATTCCCAAGTATAGATTTGTGTATACTTGGGCTAATCAGAGATAGTTTTACTTATCCCCAGGCCACTCCTGTAGAGATCTATCAACCCCCAGGCCAATCATGTATTTGTCCTCGCCCCAATCCTGTGGAGGTTTATCTATCGCCATGCCAACCTAATTAAGGTATATTTATCCCCAGGCCAATCCTGTTAAGATTTATCTATACCCAGGCCAGTCCTTATTCGTTTTTATGCCAATCCTGTACATATTTATTTGTCCCCAGAATAATCAAGTAAAGGATTATTTATTCCTATGACAAGCCCCTATAGATTTATTTATGCCCACAACAATCCTGTATAGGATTATTTTTCCTTATGCCAATCCCAGGGCTCGAAGCTAAGCTTTTTCAGATGGTTGACCAGGGACAAACGAGGACTAAATTTTGGTTATCCCAGCAAAAAATCACTTGTCCCAACCTCAAAGTAACATGTCCAGTAAAACTGAACAACTTTTATTGTACAATCTTATTACTGACCCTTTAAGTGTGACCATAGGCACAACATTTGCATGACCCAAAAGAATTGCTCTGTATACTTCTGTACTCATCTAGTTCTGAATTACGATGGTACACTTGTATCAGATGCTCATATGATATTCAACTAAAGTTCATTTGCAATACAGTTGACAAATTATGAAGAGGAGTGTTCTTTGAAATGTAGAAAGTCAACAACTCTGATTGACTCAACAAATTGTACTATTCTCGATTCCACAATGAAGTTAAAAAGCCCTGTGGATTTCTGTTGCTTACTTGTTCATAAATTATATTAGAAATACAAAAAAAAATCTACAAAATGTGTCATTTTATCTGATCATCAAGTTCCAATAAAAGAAAATTTAATCGCAATTGCGTACATACAGTGGAACCCCGCTTTACGGCCACCTCGTTAATACGGTCACCTCGTTATTACGGCCACTTTTTCTTGGCCCGGCAAAGCGGCCATACATTTTCTTACAAAAAAATCCTGTTATTGCGGTCACCCGTTAATACGGCCAACGGCCACATTTCGAAATCCCAAATAGTATAATCCTTTATAATTTTACCCCGTTAATACGGCCACTCGCGCTAAATTTTAATAGAAAATGAAAATCATGAACATGAGACGGAGAGTCGTCGACAGATTTACATCGTACAACGATGTATAATGTCAGAGAGATCAGAACCTCCATTTTCAGAACGATAATAAGTTGAGTCTGTTCTTGTTTTGTTTTGCATTTCTGACGGTTTATTAGCCGATTTTTAGCAGTATTGTATGTACTGAGTAAGGTTTCAAGTACTGTTTACAATTATATCCACATTCCAGTTGTTTATTTAAGAGAAGATTGCTCAAGAAGTGTGATTGCGATGTATTTGTCCTGACGACCCTTAAGTCATGAAATTTGACCCTGCCCCGTTAATACGGCCACCCAGTTATTACGGCCAAATTTTTTTTGGCCCGTTGTTGACCGTATTAACGGGGTTCCACTGTACAATTTTTTTTGTTTTTGACCTCAACTATTATACAATAATTATTGTATAATAGTAATTTTATATTTATTTTTATTTTTATTTTTATTTTTATTTTATACAAATTAGCTGAAGATCGTTCATTCTATTTATTTGTTGGAACATTTCAACCAAATGTAGCTTTTTTGGAATTTAGTTTTTATATGATGAAATTTGGTCAATGAGGTACTACTACTTTTTTAAATACAAAAATTTTGTTGTGACACTGCTATGTGAGCTCTCAGTTTTAATTTGACTCACACTGTTGATAAGTCATGCGATAATTTCTATTAAATTTTCCAAAGAAGGGGAATAAACTTTAAAGAAACAACGAAAAACACTCCATGCAGCTGCGAAGTCACATTATACGTACGAGGTTTCGTAGACACAATTCCGACCGCACCTTTCAAAATTCAGTCAATAGTTAATATATTGTTACCTTCAGGGCACCTAATTTGTATGCCTAACCTGGTGAACCGTGAAGTATGCGCTATGTAACCGAGCCCTTGGCTGATATATGACTGAATATAATGTGATCATTGGCAAAAGAAGAAGAAAATTAAACAAATGCTGATCCACGTTCTACAATTCATCCAGAAGAGTTTTATTGTTTCACTTGCGTATATTTTTTGTATATTCTGATAAATAGTCATGCATATATTATTGATTTCCAAGTTGTCCCAACAGAAAACATTTAGCTGTGACCTGGACAAACCAATTGTACGATTTAGTTGTCCCAAACCATTTATTGGTTGTCCGGGACAAGGGACATGGCTTATTTCGAGCCCTGAATCCTGTAGAAATTATTTTCCCCAGACCAATCTTGTATGTGATTATTTATCTCCATTCCAAGCCTGTACAGATTTGTTTTTCCCCAGAACAATCCTATATCAATTTATCTGTCATAGGTCAGTTCTGTTTAGATCTTTCTGTACCCTGGCCTTTACACAGGTATATCCCAAGGTCAGTATATCCTGTTCAGATTTCTCTATCCTCAGGTCAATTGTTATAGGTTTATTGTATCTCCGTGTCAGTCTGTTATAGATTTGTCTATCCCCCAGGAGATTTCTGTTTAGATTTATGACACACAAGCTGCTACTGTTTAGATTTGTGGATCCCCAGTCATTTCCTCTCTAGACTTGTCTACCCTTAGAACAATTCGGTGTTTATTTATAGATTTTGCCCTTATATATGTAAGGAAATCATGTTTTGTGTTGATTTTTTACAATGCATACTTTGGGGGCAGGGTCTGTTCTTGCTAGGACACATTTTGAAGTATTGGTACAAGTTTTCTTGTTAGTAATTTGCTACTTGTAGGTTGAAAATCGTCATCCTTTGTGTATACTTCTAGAAGAGGGTGAACAAGAAACAGGCCCTTTTTGTGCACTTGTTGTAAAATTTTTAAACATTATATGCAATTCTAGAGAACCCATTGAAACAAACATTTATTGCAAACTTGTATTTCATGAAATATGTTGGAGGGGTAATTACTAAGGTGAAAACAAATTCCTGTGAGTGACCCACACTTGATCAACAAGAGTTGATATGGATTGCTTTTTGCTAATGTGTAGAGCAGTGTCAGCCCTTTTCCAGAGAAAGATGCATCTTGTTTTTGCACAACATAGAAGGCTACACAGACAATGATTTTGTTTATCAAATCGCATATCTGGCTTCCTTGCCTCCACAGAACAATCATATCCTGAAATACTATCCTCCAGATTTTGTTAATGATGACCTCGCACTCGTAATGTTGACAGCAAATCTCATATCCTGTCAGCGAAAAACAATTCAACTTGATTGAATTTGTATTTCTAAACTTGACGGTAACAGAGTTTTTGTGTTTACCAAACAGAGGTTGATGGTCTCACCGCAGTTGAAAGGAAATAAAGCCCAACACAAATTTCTATCAAGATTGAAAGCTTTTTTTCGTTTCCAAGTTTGCTTAGTGTGAGTTCAGGTTCTCAGTAAATTGCTGTTCTCTTGTAAATCTCGTGACATTCATATCAAACAGCTTGCTAAAGAAACATTTTCGCATATTTCAATAGCCTCTTAGAGAAGTACAGGCAAGATCCTGAGAGCCTCGTTTGAGGGAAATGGAAGGGGGTGGTAGGGCTAGAGGTGGGCGTGGATGTGGTTTCGCATGTGATAATAGTCTATTGAACTAGTAGTCACTAACAGTGAGTGGAGTGCTGCTGAGATTCCTGAGTTTAAGAAATTTGTAACATGGCAAGTACAAACAAAAATTGCAAAAAGTGACAAAAGACATGCATTTAGCATTTATTTAGTCTATTTTGTTATAAAATGAATGAACTAGAAACCTGTAATCTGTAGATAAACAAAACAAAGTTTAACTTTTTTAAACCTCCCTCTGTTTTTTAAGAGGTTCCATTCTATTACAACTTTGGAACATTAACAAATAACGTGCTGGATTTATTTCTACGTTCTGGAACATCAAGCAAATATGATACGTTACTGTATTGTCTATTTATTCTGGGATGTCAACAAATAACACTCTGTAATGGCCTGTACTTACTGCTACCTTCTGTAACATCGACAAATAACATGCTGTATTTATTGTTACATTCTGGAACGTCGACGAATAAGATTCGACAAAATATCAACAAACATGTTTCTGTGTTTACCCACGGGCTGTAGGATAATTGTAGTTATTAGCCAGCGAAAATTATATTATAAAAATAACAAAGTTTCTCAAACCTCTGCTGTCTCTTGTTGCTTCTCTGTTTATCCTTTCTTTTGAGAGAGTTTGCGGCAATCGATTTTTCCTGCAGTCGCAATATTGAACTGATCGATCTGACTAGTGCTCAATTCTAATTCCCAGTTCATCGAACGGCCAAACGGTCAAGTTGATAATGATGTAATATTAAAATTAAAAAAATAAGAAGACCATTGGTAGGATCAAAGTGGGCGTCGCCCCAGTTTTGTCCAATCAGACAGCTCACTTATGCACCATATATATGATATGGGTCGAAACTTTTACTCGTTTTTTGTAAAACTCGTAAAAATATCTACCTATACTACACACTGAACTGTCTAATAAGATATATGTATTCGCTGTTACATTCTGGAACATCAAAATTAAGATTCTATAAAATATCAACACATAATTAAAATGCTGTATTAACCTTTTTTATATGTTCTCGGTATCAATGTACAATTGTTCTGCTTTTAAAATATACAACAGATTCATATTTATTGGCAAGGCTGTATTTTGCAACACAAATTCTTATCCAGTTTACTATTACATATTTCTGGTTCATTTGCAACCTTTGTCCATTGTCAGTGCAGTACATTACTGAGTGATAAAGGTGCTTATTCTTGTTCCAAAATGCTTTTTTGTATTCAGCCATTCATGGCTTGTTCTCCAATGCGGATTTATCTGAGTTGACTTGTAATAATAATAATAATAATAATGATAATAATAAAATTTATTTAAGCAGGGGACCCTGTCAGCATACGCTGCTCTCCCTAGGGGCCCTGCATAAATACTACAACGTACACAACACTTTAAGTTAAATTACAGTATAAAATTACGAATATAAAGTTACACTGAGTATAAACCCTAATCCTATGAGCTCAATCTAATAAGTTGTCGATTCCATCAATTGCTGACTGCATAGTCGTTTCGCACTGACTGCATAAATACTAACATAAGACTTGAAATTGAAATTGCAGTATAAAACTACGAAATAGAATTACCAATCAAAATTTTATATTTTAAAATCTAATAAGCTGTAAATTTGATTGATTAATTCGATATTTGAAAGATCGTTTCGCACTCTCCGCAAGGCTGTTCCGAAACTTTCCCCTGAATATATAAAAGATCGCTTCAAACATTCAGTTCTAGCTTTAGGAAGAATAAGAGTGTTCTTGTTCCGGATATTGTAGTTATGGGAATCTTTATGGCAATTAAGTTCGATGTTTACACCTTCCGTACTGTTACATTAGTTTGTCCTGCTGACTTGAGATTCGTTTCCCTTGTTGAACATTTTGTAAAGAAGTCTTAGGCTGTTTAGTAGTTTTATTTTATACTAGTTGTGCACTGGTCAGGGAATAATGTGGTGGAAGAAGAAAAATGGCGCACTTGTGGAGTTTAAAAATTTAAATGCACAGTTAACTTTAAAATCCAGCAAATGCAACAGAAGATTTAACAGTTTAAATTTCTCTTTTCCAGCTCGAGTTACTGTGTTATGACAATAACTCAACTCTCGAAACAACTGGACCACAGATGAAGTCACGAAGTGGAAGCACAAGATAGACCGTAGCTCCCAGGAATCGTGGTAAAACGAGAGTAAACCTTCAATGTGATAAGTCATTCGCTCAGTCTGGTCACTTGATCACACACAAAAGAACACATACAGGAATGAAGCCTTACCACTGTGACCAATGTGACAAGTCGTTCATTCGTTCTGGTGATTTGATCACACACAAAAGGACACACACAGGAATGAAGCCCTACCAATGTGACAAGTCATTCAATCAGTCTAGTAACTTGATCACACACAAAAGGACCCACACAAGAATAAAGCCTTACCGCTGCGACCAATGTGACAAGTCATTCACCAGGTCTAGTAACGTGATCACACACAAAAGGATCCACACAGGAATAAAGCCCTACCAATGCGACCAATGTGAGAAGTCATTCACTCAGTCTAGTAGCTTGATCACACACAAACGGACACATACGGGAATGAAGCCTTACCACTGCAACCAGTGTCTCAAGTCATTCACTCGGTCTAGTAACTTGATCACACACAAAAGGACACATACAGGAATGAAGCCTTACCACTGCGACCAGTGTGGCAAATCGTTCAGTGTGTCTAGTAACTTAATTACACACAAAAGGACACATACAGGAATGAAGCCTTACCACTGCGACCATTGTGACAAGTCGTTCAGTGTTTCTAGTAGCTTGATCTCACACAAAAGGACACATACAGGAGTGAAGCCTTATCAATGCGACCAGTGTGACAAGTCATTCACTCAGTCTAGTAACTTGATCGCACACAAAAGGACACACACTGGAATGAAGCCTTACCACTGCGACCAATGTGAGAAGTCATTCACTCAATCCGGTGGCTTGATTACACATAAACGAACACATACAGGAATGAAGCCTTACCACTGCGACCAATGTGATAAGTCGTTCAGTGTGTCTGGTAACTTGATCACACACAAAAAGACACATACAGGAATGAAGGCTTACCACTGCGACCAATGTGACAAGTCGTTCAGTGTTTCTAGTAGCTTGATCACACACAAAAGGACACACACAGGATTTAAGCCTTACTACTGCGATCAAAGTGACAAGTCATTCAGCCAGTCAAAACTCTTGACCAACAACAATCTAAGAGTACATACCAAAGAGAAGCCTCACAGCTGCAATGTACGTGTGAAATGCTTCAGCACATCTGGTTTTCTGGCAAAACACAAACAGTTTCGCCATGAGAAAAAAATGTTTTGCTGCGACCACTGTGATACAGAGTTCGAAAAACTAGCGGACCTTAACAGGCATATTCAGGAAAACATGTTTCAAAAGAAGCTGTGTTAAAGCGCTCACAGTAAGTTGGAGTCTGTTTCGCTATTCAGTGAACGAGACAGCATTATATCATGGTATTGATGGCACGCGAACAAGGCTCAGTTACCCCTTATGGTTGGCTGAAAGTTGTGGGCTTAAAGTCTTGTCATGCATCACGTTTGCTGTTTGAAGCGGCTCAATTCAATCGATTTATTCTCTTCGTTTCGCGTTTCCCACTTATTTCTAGAAATTCACGTAGTTCCAAATTTTACAGACTTTACGAATTTTCACATTCATCTAGCAAAAATTACAATATTTCAATATTTGTAATATTTTGCAGTTTTAGCAATGCCTGAATTGGAAATTCAATGAAACCTCGTTCAGAAGCTTAACATCTCAAACGAAACAGCAAAAATTACAGAAATAATAAAATTTGCAGAATTAACGGAGATTCAGCTCATGGTTGATCTATTCAACCTTAATTGTAAATATCAATAAATAGAATACTAAGCTCTATTTTGTCTACCTCGGGTTCAAGTCACAATAGCGTTGGATGACGGTCTTCACAGCTGGTCAAGATAGGCAAAACCGATCGATTGATAGCAAGCATTTTTCTGTGTCGGCCTCCAAAGTTAAATAATTCAACCAAGTGAAACGCGACGCACTCAGATTTCAGTTATCTGAACCCTAGGCGCAGCTCTGTGTCAGTTGAGTATGTGATTCTATTGTCCTGTGATTCTATTGTCCGCTCGTCGTCCTCGACACCGAGATTCTATTGTCCGCTCGTCGTCTTCGACAATCCAATTATTTTGGCAGTACAAAAGACACCTCGTGTACTCGACGATGACAGGAACAGCCATACGTCATACTTTATGTAAACACTAAAGGCACAAAACAAGTTGCAACATGCCTTTGGGTGCTTACATAAAACGTGACGTTTGGGTCACGAAGTGGCCTGTGTATTGGCAAAGTAATTGGATTGTCGTTCAGCTTCTTGAAAAGAACTTCAGTGATATCGCTGATCACGAACTCAGAACCAATCCGATATGGCGTGACAGTTCGCAAAGTATATCAACTAGAGTCAAATGAATCAATAGTTGTGTTTCTCTGACCTCGGCGAGTTCAGATTCGTTCAACTTTTTCAAAATACGCCTCGGTGGTGTCGCTGATCACGAACGTTCACATAACCGATCTTCTCTTATAAGGTGGCCTCTGTACGTAAAGTGTGATTTTGGAGTGTTTAAAATGACTTTTAATATCCGTAGTAATCTGGTTGTCTTGTTCAAATAAATTAACTAATCTTCATCCTCGGCTCTGGGTCTTTGCTGGGATGCTTATCGTTCGCAGAATCAATTTGGCATCGGCAAGGTGTGCTTCTGGATAGGACTCCCCCTGAAGTTGACAATTAAGAATAAACGTCCACGTCCGACTAAACGACTCAACCCGAATAAACGCAGCCTTAGCTTGAACATTTAAATACACCTTCATGTCCGACTAAATGCCTCTACCGGAAAAAACGCCCCCTTAGTTTGAACGTCCATGTCCGACTAAACGCCTCATTAAGAATAAACGCCACCTGATAATTAGTTTAAGGTCCATGTCCAACTAAACGGCTCTACCGGAATGAAAGCCGCCTTAGTTTGAACATTTGAAATAACCGTCCATGTCCGATTTTAAAAACGCCTCAACAGGAAAAACGCCCCCTTAGTTTGAACATTTGAAACAAACGTCAATGTGCGTGTAAATTCCTCAATCGGATTAAACGCCGCCTTAGTTTGAACACTTAAAAGAAACGTCCATGTCCGACTAAATGCCTCAACCGGATTAAACGCCCTCCTCGGTTTGTACATTTAAAATAAACGTCCATGTCCGACTGAACACTTTACCGGATTATACGCCGCCTTAGTTTGAAAATTTAAAATAAGCGTCCATGTCCGACTAAACTCCCCTACCCGAAAAAACGCCCCCTTAAGCCTGGTTTCCATTATAATCATCCGGGTCGTCCCGATAGCCGCAATCTTTGCAAAATGTTATCAAGCGACCGGTACGAAAATATGAACACGCCACAGAAACGACCGCGGAGGATCGAAAAAAGGGCTGAAACGATCGGGACGATCGCTCAAATAGAAAAAATTCTATCCTGACGGTGGAGACGATCGCGAGAGATTGTGAGTTTTTAATGGAAACCACTCTCGGGCGACCAGGACGATTCGGAAGATTGGGACGATTCAAAATTATCCAACAATGCATCGTACTTTCCCCACTGTGAGTTCCAAAATGGAACACAGATATGTTTAACACATGCAGTACATTTTATGGAGGAAGGGTAAAATTACGACTGCCACTACAATAAATTCTGTCGTGATTACAAAAACAAATTCGTTTGGTTAAATTGCTGGAAGAAGATTGGGGATAAGTTTAACGTGGGCGCTGTAGAAGCAGAAAAACAGTACAAGAACGTGCGAACCACAAAATTGCCTTTACTTGATTAAGAAGCACACCATACCATCCGATTCTGGGAGAGAGGCAGTGCCGTCTCCAGCAGAATTGCGAAATCTAGACTGGCTTACAAACCATATCAGTCACAAGGCACAACGAGGTTCGCCCTTTGATTTACCGCCGCCATTTAATCGAAAGTGGTTTGATTGTTGTCGGATTCAGGACTTCCACCAGACGACCGCGCAGAATTATAAACAAAAATAAGAATTCCATATTAGTTTAAGGAAGAAGAGAATAAGAAAGAACAGCATCAAGTTATTCGGGTGGCCATATTTTCCATTGTAATATCTGTATTATTAATATCTACAGTAGTTCTGACTGTCCTTGAACCTCTCAGTCAGAGTAGAGTCGAGCGTAGGATTGCGAAGGAGACTTTCGCTCTCAGCCACGACACTGTACTTGCGTAGTCCTCGCCCTTCTTGATTGCTAGTAGTTCGGCAAGTCTGTTGTGGTACTTCTTACATTCCTCCGCCATTCCACCCGTTGTGCTGAATACCAACAACAATAATAATAAGAGTAATTATAACTGATAGTTATTGTTTAAGCGCTTTCTGATTTTCTTTTCCAGTTATTAAGTAGCTCTGTGGATGCAAAGGTTGTAGTTCAAAATATACAAGAGCTCTCTTATATTTTCCAGTTATAAGTATACAAGGGTTGTAGTTAATATTTAAGAGCTCTCCTGTTCTCTTTTTTTGTTATAAACTATCTCTGCAGATCCTTTTCCTTTTATACACCATCTCTGTAGATACAAGGCTTGTAGTTGATGTTTAGGCGCTCTCTTATTTTCTTTTCCAGATATAGAGTAGTTCTATTGATACAAGGGTATTTTAGCGCTCTCTGATTTCATTCCTTTGTCCAAACTTTACAGGAACGATGCCCGGTGGCTTTAAAAAGCAAAGAAGTCCTTCAGGAGGCTCTGCATCTGCGACTCAGCTTGGTAAAGCTTGATTAAGCCTGCTTCACACTTAAGAGATAGGCGTTAACATAAGCATAATCAATTCATACAGGGCAAAGGGATGCCAAGTGTACCATGAGGTGGAGCAAGCTTTCACCAGTGTTCGTTTTTCTTTGTTATTTAAATTTGTTATCAGGCTTATGTTTATGTTTATGTTTATGTTTATGCTTATGTTTAGGCTTGTGTTTATGCTTATGGTTATGTTTATGTTTAGTCTTTTATTACTCGTTAAATATTTATTGTGAGACTGACTCGCCTCGATTAGCTATTTGCTATCTGCGGGTCAGTCATAATTCTATGTAAAAAACTTGAAAAATTTAAAAAAAGTGTGTGCAAAAGTGTGTTTATGCGTATGTTTATGCTTAAGTTTATGCTTGTATATATGCTTCTGTTTAGGTATATGTTCAAGTTTGTTGTTAAGAGTGTGGTGGTAGTTGTATTATTGGTTTTCTTTCATCGTGTTCGGGAATCAGGGTTCATAAATATGCTTCCTGGAAAGTTTTGGAACTTCTTCGTCCTGGAACGTTTTGGAAATTCTTCGTCCTTTTGAGCCTATAATACTGAACAGACATTTTCAACACACCAGTTTTGATATTCAGCAGAAAAGAGATGAAGACTACTAGATCTCATTTTATAGTCTTATCTTACATGTAATATCACGCGGAAATAAACTGAAGTCTTCATTGTTCTTATTAAGCAATCTATGACACAGAAACGGATCTCATTTACGTGGTTCCATGTGCTGGTTGATGCGATGTCTGACTCATTACTTTATAGTAATATCATGTAATTGGTTCGTTCTCTTGTCAGGTTGGAGCTATGTTCGATACGTTACATCGTAATGCCCAGCTGGCAGCGGACTGGGCCGTGCTGCTCTTTCAACTCGTTAGCTCAGGGACTATCACTGCAGACTCTTTCCCCAACAAGAAGTATGTGTATAGTTACGTGGAGAGGCGGGGGGTAAAGGGTGGGGGGAAGAATGGGGTTAGAGACTGAGTTCGTGGAGAAAAGTAAGATGGGATGTGGTTAGCGGGGGCTGGGGGCTGAGTTAGTGGAGATAGAAATGTGGGGATGTGATAACTAGGGCCTGAGAGCTAGTTAGCGGAGATAGATAAGTATAAATGTGGCAGAGATATATAGGAGTTGATGTAGTAAGGAATGGCAGCAGGGACGTTTGGCT
>JAOEHT020054594.1:0-13907 GCA_025448195.2 Parazoanthus atlanticus | reverse complement strand
TATAAGACCCCCTGGATATAATACCCCCTGGATATAAGACCCCCTGGATATAAGACCCCCTGGATATAAGACCCCCTGGATATAAGATCCCCTGGATATAAAACCCCCTGGATATAAGACCCCCTGGATATAAGACCCCCCTGTTAAAAAGCCTTACAAATTTATATGAGCCCAGGGTTTTAATGTGGGATTTTATGGTATATAGAAACCAATGATCCCGTATCGTCCCGATCGTTTTTGTATGAATGTTTTCCTTCGTTAAGTGAAGTACTGTTCAAAACTTTGCAAGAAATTGTTTCAAAGCCAAATGACGCAGAAAATTACTGCAAGAGACGGTTTTGCTGTCGGCTCATTAGGCTTCTAACGAGAAAAAGTGAATACAGTTTGACTGGTTGAAGAAACACGTATTAACCCACACTAGCCGATTTCTTTTCGGGAGCTACACTGTTGATTTTTTGTTACGGACAAAAAATCGGCTAGTGCGGGGTGGTTCCCCACAATTAAGCCTCGACAAATTCGGAGCTTTGCGGGCAAAATTTAAACATGTTTTATTTTCTGACGTCCGGCCTGATAGATCTTGTCGGCTAGTGTGGAGTGGCGGTCCCCGACAATTAATTTGTCGGAAGGAAACGCATGAAAGTGCTGCAATTCTACCTGTACGTTTTACACGCGCGTAGGTAAGTAGGACAAAAATCGGCGACAAGAATCTTGTGACAATGAGCTGTGAAACCGGAAAAATTTGGCATCGACAAAAGATCGGCACTCTTCCGAAAAAAAATAGGATAGTGTGTGATGGGCTTCAGACTGCAAGAGCTGAAGTAATATTTAAGGTTTTGTGTAGCTGAAGAGCTTTTAAAATATTTTCGACATGCGCGTTCTTTGTTTTATTCATCAATACCGGAAGTTTTCCCTGGTTTACTATATTGGCTTTCTTTTTAAAAACACACACAAAGGCTCGAACGTGAAAGACATGTAAGAAAAAGTAAACAAAGTGACTAAAAAATGAGTCCGAATGAGAAACTAATATCTTTTTTACTTGGCCATATAATATTTTTCAACAAACATGATATTACTGAAACTGCAATTTGAATATAATGCAGCCCTGCAGACATCAATTAATTTTGATTAAAGTGCACTCAGTGAAAAAGGTACTAAAATACTAAAAAATAAGTTCGTATTAGAAACTACTAATTATTTTTGCTTTGCCTTATAGAATTATTCAACAAACATGATATTGAACTCCCAGTTTGAATACATTGCAGCCGTAAATTAATTTTATTTCAAAAGACAAGCAGTTGTTAGTTGTGTGAGTCCAACATCGCTTGGCAACGTTTTGATTCAATCAACGTCGAGTAAGAAAGTTGTCGGTTTGAATGCAATGAAACCAGACAAACTCTTTCTTCATTTAGCCACCTGAATCTGTCCATTAAAATTGTATGTTTTCCTCACTAGTACTTTTTCTAATCCGCATCACGTTTCAGGCGCCAGACAAATTGCTATTTTCCTCCAAATATTCAATGCACAGCTTATACTAGTTACGTATGGCTAACTCGCACGCAGCGAAAATCTCTTTGTTATAATACCAGAAATGTTTATTTGTTCATTTCGTCTAAATAAAGAAATTCACGGTACGTGCGCCTAGCCTCTTAGTCTTTCGAGTTTACTCATCAGTGGTTTGAATTAATCTGATATATTCGTTTAGTAGTAACGACTTTTCTTGAAAACTCATTTTTAGAACCGTATCGATCGGCTAATCTAAAAATGCGACCCTCGTTTCCTTTCCGTAAATAGCTAGATCTTCAACTGAGATAGTGGTGTCGATTCATTGGTTGATTTCTTGAGACACAATGTTGAGTTAGCACCAATTCATTGTCAATTCGAGTTTGCTCACAAATATTTTCAGCATTATAGTCTTAAAACAATGACAACAAAATCTGACAGCTACAGGGTTGAAACAGGTGATATATGAACAGAAGTCTAATTTTGTCGTGTCTTTTGGCGAGTAAAAAAGAAAAGTTTCATTAGGTTTTATTGGGCCGCTGTCACGTTTGTCGCCAAATAGATTGTCCAGAATTACACTCTATCCAATTAACAGAAAGCTTCTGATTAAAATCAAACTCCAGCTCTGTTTCAAAGAAAAACCAAACCTTATTCAAAACGGGATAAAGAGCGTAATTTGTAGTTTTTATCGCTGAATAAGACAATTTTTAAGGAGATTTTCTCAATCAAACTTCTGGCGGAAATGCTACTGAATGCAGATCTTTGCATACATTTGAACAGCGGCAATTCTAGGGAAGCTTTGGTTTCTATATTAACACTTTTTCATTATTTCAAAATCCCAGACGGCGGAAGAGACTGAATATAATAACTGAAACTTATTTACTTTCGCGGTCGGGTTTGCGCGCAGTTGTGGTTAATTAATTCAACGTCAAGACGCTTATCAAATACACCTGCCTTGATTGAACCGAATCAAAAAGAAAGAAATCCGCTGATAAAACCAGCTCGTCGTTTATTTGCCCTCGTTATCAGTCCGTCAAGACTGATACCGCGATCCGGGAATTCTTATTTTGGTGATAAAGAATTCGGGAAAATACAACGACATTCATTGTTTTACACCGACTCAGCCTGATCGACTCGTTTACGGCTATTGAATCTTAAAACCTTCAACAATTTACCCAGAGTCGACGCCTCCCAGTTGATTTTCAAGGTTCGAAATTTGATGTATTTAATGTTCATTACAAGGTGGCAGTGATGATGTATTTTGGTATATAAGACTTGACTTTAGTTGATAGGAAACGGCAACCCTGACAGAATCGTTAAAGTCAGGGAACTTGCAGAACCTTAACTAACTACAAGACTAACTACTTGAGACATAAATTCAAGACCGTTAACCATCGGGCAGAAAAGGTCGCTATAGCCGGACTTATTTGCGACGATCTTGCGACCTCGTTGTACATGACTGGACTTCAGTATTGAACAGTCAAACAAATTTGGAAAAGTCCGCGTGTGAAACTATGGCACAAAATCTCAGTTCTGCTCAAGCAGATCATATGAACCGTTCATATTCAGATATCAGAGACACAAGCTGGAAGTACAGCGCAGATATTAGGATATCTTTCACAATATTGTTTACTGTAGTTGTGGTCGTTGGTACCTGCGGCAATTCGCTTGTCATTGTAGCCGTAAAGTCAAGAAAAGTTGGCCAAACGTCCACGAACTTCCTGCTCGCAAATCTAGCAGTGGCTGACATTACAACCTTGTTGTCGGCAATTCCAGACGCAGTTGTACTTTTTCTCGTTCGAAATCATCCCGACGGGGCGATTGGAACAGTTCTCTGTAAGTTCGTAACGTATGGGACTATTTGTCTCATTACTTCAGTCGCTTCTGTGCTCACTCTTTTGCTGATTTCGTGGGAGCGTCATCGGGCGATCGCAAAACCCCTGCGTCTTGACACTGGCTTTAAATTGACAGAGAAAAATACCAAATACATAATTGGTGTTGTTTGGTCAGTGGCCTTCATATACGGACTGCCGCTTATAATAACAACAGATTACAACGAAAAGGAAAGGATCTGTGCATGGATGATGAGCGAGAGAGGAAAAATTGTATATATATCACTTTTTTTTGCATTATTTTATGTGCTCCCAGTCAGTGTGCTGTGTTATTCATACTGGGGTATCGTTAAAGCCATGTACACTGCATATGGAGTGAATCGACCAGGGGGAGTGACAAGAGAAGACGATATGCGGGCAAAGCTCAAAGTTGTCAAGACCCTCATTATAGTAACTGTAGTATTTCTTGTGTGTTTGGGGATCTTTGGATCATTTTGGTTGATGTTTCGCCAGAATCAAATTTCCGACGTTACTTTTCGGGTTTCTGTTTTCTTTCTGTTTCTCAACGCAGCAGTGAACCCACTGATCTACACTTGGCAAAGCGCGAGCTACAGACATGCGTTCAAACAACTAATGAAAACCTGTTGTAGATTAAATTAAAGTAGGAGATTCTAAATGATACTTTCTAGTTGCCCCAGATGAACAAGAACGACACACAAAGTTCCCGTTCTGACAGGAAACGTAATCGTTTCAGTAAAAGCTAAAACTACTTCCCTTACACATATCTTATTTATTTATGTACATATTAATTAAAATTATGAACTAAATTTATTTATTTTCAAACACCAGCCTGTCTAGATTACTGAGCTTCTATTGTTAGTTGCAGGCTGGTGTTTATGTCCACTGTACTTTTCCGCAAGGTTAAATAAAGTTAAATCGTTGAATCGTTTCGCGCGTTTTCATGTTGTGTCCACACGGAAATAATACTCGATATTTCCAAGAAAGCGAAAGCTTACCAGAACGTGTTCGAAATTGAAAACATGGCTCTGTTTTTGGCGTGTAAGCGATCAAATTCAATTAAAACGTCTCGGTACATCGCGTTTTAGTTCCAACCCATTCGCAAGTTGATTTAAAAATGTCTGGATATAAGCTCACCAGCTGAACTTTTCGCTTCCTTGCTAATTACTGTGCCTAAATAAAGTTTGTTATTATTATTATTAATTACACAGACCAGAAGCAAGCATTCTGCTTAATTTGCTTCATTGTATTTTGACTGCGCTGTTTGAGTTTTCTGGCCGAGCTTAACGCCATTGTACATGTGTCGAGTTTTCCTCTCTATAATATTTAAATTCATTGTTCATCTGCTTTTATCTGCTAGCGTTTTTGTTTTGTTTTCTTTGTTTTTTTCCTAGCCTGCTAGCCGGCTCTCCTGTTTTCGGGATTCATGTGGCGCGCGAAAATCAAGGGGAGGGGGGAGAGGAAGGGGGATTTTCGCTCGCCATGCACATGCATCCCGAAAACAAACATTTTCGGGAAAAAAAACAAGAGGAGAGCTGGCTAACAGGCTATTTTTTTGCCTGTATTTGCAGTTGTTTATCGTCGGTTGCCTGGTTACCGCCATCGTCTCGAATAAACCTGGGGCGAATTATTGGATTGGCTGGCTGGGCCAATCAGCTCGTTGGATTTTAAAAATCTGCGCTGCGTTTCTTTATAAGTGAAAGCAATCTACAAATGAAAGCAATCCGTGTCCATATGTTTTCAATAAGTTGCATTTTCAAATCTGTCAAATGAAATAGATCGGTACATAAACAGGACATGAAACTGCAGCGAACTCAAACTGTTCCTGGCTTGAGAGTCCCCGAACTTTCATTTAATTTAAAGTTCCGATTTGTCGGCTGGGTTTGAGTCGTTAATTAGGTTTCATCAAAGGTAGCACCGATTGTATTGCATAGCCAACCAGAGTTCAATATCTAATTGGAAAAAATCGGGCCGATTAACAAGATCTGTTGCAATTCAAAATGTTTTTAATATGGGCCCATTTTTTCATTCCTATTTAGCAGGTAGTAAAATTACGGCAACCAAATCGCGACGTGAAATTCCCGTGTTGTGCGAGAGTTGAAGTTTGCACACCCGTACATTCGCCAGTGGCAAACTCGATTATGCTGAACCGGGGTAGACTTGCCCTTTTAGAAAATACCTATTTTGCCTTGACGAGGAAGCTAAGTATTGAGTTTGATCAAAAACGTTATTTGTATGCCGTCCTGTCGCCACCAAGCATGTCATGACTGGCTTCTAATTTCGCGGCGATAAACGTACTTCAACAACTTTTGTTGATTTAATAAATCGGCAAACTCTACCGAACTGTGATCAGTTTTCACTGATTGACTTCATCAAAATGAATATACAAATAAATCAACAGATATCTCTTACGTGCCGTACGAATTTTCATGTAGTTGAAGCCGCTTGGTAAACACACACAAAAAACGCTGTAAACGTCAGAGCTGTTAATAAAAGTTTTAAATAGAAATATTCAATCTTCCTGCGTTGAAACTTTCGGTTAACCGTCCAACATTGCTGCCAGCTGTGTTGGTTGGTACCCGTTGTTGGTACCTTGTTGTTCAGTTTTAATACCCCATGTGCTGTTGAATAAATTATTTCACTATCTTTAAGAAAATAATCCCTGGCTCAAGATTGCAAATTGCTCAACAATTGCTTGCTCGAATATTAGCTAGGTAGTTTTTGTGCGTGACAAACCCAAATCAAGGACAGTCAGCTGCACGGTTTCCTTTGCTGAGCAGAATAACTGAAGTGGTCAAAATTAAAAGAGCCAAATTACTGGAAGTTAATATTCAAAAATTATTTCCTCTGCAAAGAATAAAGTTAAAGAATATCCCATTGCTCGTCCCACAAACGAACACATTGAAATCCATCTTGGGCTGTTTCACCATTTTGCTCCCCAATCTGCATGACTTATCTTCTTTTAAAGGAGACCACTAAAAAGTAAAGACTGGAGGCAATTTGGTTGCTATGCGGGTGACAACAAGACTAATTAATAACTTTTTGACCTTCATCAGGGGTAACATAACTTAAGATGTCATTATCTTTTCAAACAAATGTATTTTTTAGAAATAAAGTTCGGGTGTACCTTGATCTTACAGGGTAAGAGGAAATTTTGTTGACTTTACGGTCGCAAGCGGCTTAACCAGAACCTTGCTCTTCTGAAAGGTCCTCTCTGTATGACGACTACGTCTAAATCCTCCTACTTCAACCTTGAAATTGTGTCTGCAATCTAACTCCCCTCGGTAATTTTTTTTTAGTCCGGACAAATTTAAAACTGTCCTAACCAAAAAACATTTTATACTGCTGAACTCTGTTTTTGACGTGTACATGATCAGCACCTGGCGCTGTCCCGGTCAAGAATCTCTCTCCTCCGCAGAGGTTCCCTGGGGTTTTTCAAGGGGGGATCTGAGAGCAAGCGAGGACAATGAACATATTGGAGGACTGGGGAAGAAAAAGGTGAGCGCGCAGGGATCTCTGGGAAGGTGGTTCTTCCCCCTTCCCATGACTCCCCGCGCGCCCTCTTCTCTCTTTCTCTCTCTTGAAGCCTCTGCGGAGGAGAGAGGTCAAGAATCATAGACCTATTTGTCACTATTTTAAGATACCTTGAGGTTTTTATTATTATTATTATTATTATTATTATTATTATTATTATTATTTATTATTATTATTATTATTTATTTATTTGTTTGTTTGTTTATTTTTTATCTATTTTTTTTGTCGGTGTGGGCACCTCGCATGGGACCATGAGTACCGTTCGTGGCTTTCCCCATTGGACCATTATTCTTCCTTTTCGGGTGTATTTTTTTTCGTTATGTGTATTTGTATTCTTGGAAGCAGTTCTTGTAGGATGTTCCAATAAAGCCGACAAAACAAAACTAAACAAAAACAAACGAGATCTGGCCAAACGAGCCCTCAGTTTCACGGTTGTTTTGGAACATCGTGCAACGACATTATGAAGAAACGGAAAGCATTTCCCCAGAACCGTAATACCACAAAGTGTTATTAAATATAAACAAAAAATTAATTTCATAAAATAATTACGTTATTTCCTTAAAGTTCGATTTTTTGCAGCTAATAGTTTCTAAATACGTCCGCGTAAGTTATCGATTGAGCATGTATATAAATAATCGTAATCAAACTCCCTTTAACCCCTTCAGCTTCAATCGTTCTTTTTTTCTTTACTCTTGATAAAAAACCCGTATCTTACGAAAGATAATACGTGTGTACCAACGACGGAAATGTAGTGCGGTTTTTGTTTCGATCACATGTGTTCAAAGACTGACCGGACGTCTACTGATTCCATATCTTCACAGGGAGATGTCCAATCCACTTATGACTCCATTGATAAAGAGTCCGCCACCCCAACCGACCGTCAGGTGGGTTTCCTGCAGTGTCGAGTTTAGTTGACTGTCGATACCGAGTAATAGGAACCTTTAATACGCAACTAGGACGGGAACGTCAACGAAGACGGCTGCTGGATTTTTAACTTCCCGTTTTCCCGTTTTTTGTTTGTATAATTCATTCGTTACTTTTTAATTTTGTGTGAAGGTGTGGGAACATGAAAAATTAGAAACTTCAATTTTGAAGACGAACGAAGATTGGAGTGATTCGTACTTAATTGTTCACGTTCTCTAGAAAACCATAAAATTGAGCTTTTGACGTTCTGTTTCCAAAGAAGACAGTGGAAAGGTGGCCAACTGGTTGCATTCCCACGTGAAGTCATTGTATTCTGTAATTAAGTCTATTGTTTTGCAACGTTCTCGTTGACGTTCCCGTCCTAGTTGCGTAAGGTCCTTATTGTTAGCTTTCCAGTCCGGATATGTAGCAACTTTATTGTCTCTTATTGTGGTGAATCGCCAAGCTGCTATTTTCATATTTGGTTAGGTTTCGTTTGAAGGTTTGGGCTATTTTTTGAGAGCTGCTACACGCCCCACAGTCAACGTTAGTGACGTGAGAACCGTAATCAGAAGAGTTTCGTTGTAGATTTCAAAGTTTCAGACGGCAAGTTCAAAAATTAACCCTCTGCCTCTCGATGAAAAAAATGAAAAAGCTCTAACTTACACTTAAATCATCTTTTGGGCCCCGGCTCGTTATTTCGAAATTTTGAAAGAACATTGTGTTACAACTACCTTTTTTTTCATGGATTTTTAATCTGAAAGTTTGGAAAGAAATAAATGACTTTGGTATGATGGAGACCCGCCGACTTGCCGCCGTCTTCAAAATGGTCAAATATGTCTTGAAGTTTTGCCTAAATCTTTGCCACAATCTTGAAAACTACAACAAAGATCTTGTGAGTACAGTTCTCACGTCACATCTGTCGACTGTAAAACACGACAAATCCTCCTTCATTAGCATTTGTATCATTTGCTTTGCGCCTCGTTATTCTATTCTTGAATATCTCTGGCCTCATTGATTTTGCTATTATGAAACACCCATACATGATCCGTGTCTCTGGCTTCATTGGTTGGACATTCCAGAGCCCATGCATCCAGTACCAGTATCTTAGCTAATTCAAAACCCTTTCGACATCCCCTTCAGTTTTGCTGATTGGCTATATGAAAACCAATTTAATATCTCTAGATTTATTGATTGGCAATCTCAAAACCCATTCAGTATCTCTGGCTTCACTGATTGGCCATTTGAAAAGCCGTTCAGTATCTCAGCATGGCTTCACTGATTGGCCATTTGAAAGCGCGTTCATTATCTTTGCATGGCTTCAATGGTTGGCCATTTGAAATGCTGTCCAACATCTGTAGTTTTACTGATCGAGTCCAATATCAAACCTTTATTTCTTCTACAAAAACGAGCTATTCGCATTATTACTTTCTCCTCTTTCTGGGAACATTCTAGCCCTATTTTCAAATGCTTAACAATTATCAAGTTTTTTGATCTTGCCAAATTGATTACAGCGGTTTTTATGTACAAATTTCATAAACACCTCCTTCCTTCAGTTCTCTCCAGCTTTTTCATTCATGTCAGGAATACTCAAAAGTATTACACCAGACTGGCTTCCAAATCCTCTTTTGCTCTCCCCAATTCTCGCACCAATTATTACATTTTTAGTTTTAAATTTCAAGGCACTAAAACTTGGAATTCGATCGATGAATCTCTAAAATCATCTCTCTATCGACCAGTACTAATTATTTCCCTTGTCTGCTAAGTTAATTCTGAATGTGTGTGTGTGTGTGTGTGTGTGTGTGTGTGTGTGTGTGTGCCTACTGACACATTAATAATTTACATCTACTATATCTTAACACAGGGTGTCCAACCTAGACAAGGGACACCCCGTACCCTACCTAATTCAAATTATCTTATTTCATTATAATCTGTAATATGTAAAAATGAATCAAATGAAGATTGTTGTTGTTGCTGTTGTTGTTAGTGACCATTTGAAAACCCGTTCAGCATCCGTTGTTTAACTGATTGGCTGTTTCAAACCCATTCAATATCTCTAGCTTTTCTGATTGGCTATCTAAAAACCCGTTCAAAACCTCTAACTTTTCTGATTGGCTATTTGAAAACCCGTTCAGTATTTGTGGCTTTACTAATGAGCAACTTGAAACCCCTTCAACATCTGATTACATTTGCCTTGGACTGCAAGTCTTAGATTGAAAATGCCTTCGCTACTATTAAACCAAAGCAAGCAAAAACCGGCTCAAATCCCGCTGTCCCCTTAGCCTGATTAATCTCTGTTTGCTCCTGGCGACAGATCGAGGTGGACATTCCGCGGTGCCATCAGTACGATGAGATCCTCTCCTCGCCAACGGCTCATAACAAGTTTAAACGAGTGCTGAAGGCTTGGGTTGTGTCGCATCCTAACTTAGTCTACTGGCAAGGTTGGTCCATACTTGGTTGTAGTCTGGTGTACTGAACAAATGTATTTGTGTTCTGATTTGTCAACTGGCAAGGTTGGTCCACTCCGTTGTATTCTGGTGTGATGAGTAAATGTATCTGTGTTCTGATTGGTCAACTGGCAAAATTGGTCCACTCGGTTGTATTCTCGTGTGCTGAGCAAATGTATCTGTGTTCGCATTGGTCAACTGTCAAGGTTGGTCCAAGTTTTCGTATTCTCGTGTGCCGACTGCATGAACTTTTATTCTTGATTGAACTGAGCTCGTTCAAGAGTTAGGACATTTCAATACTGAACAAGTCATACCAAACACTTCTGTTCGTTAAGAGATATAGTAATGAATGGTCATTTTATGGGTTTTCGACAACTGGTTCATAAGTTAGAACATTCTTAGAAACAAGTAACACTTCAAGAAAAGCAGTTATTATTTGGTTACCGCAAGGTTTTCGACAATTGGTTCACAAGTTAAGACGTTCTAAGAAACAAGTCGGTAACACTAAACAATCATATATATATATACAAATATAGTTGAATTAAATAGTTATGTTATGAATTTCGAATTTTGATTTAAGAGTTGGGACTTTAAGAAAGAATTAAGTAACACCAAACACTTCAACTCTAAATATATTTTGATGATCATTGTGTGAGTTTTCGACCTTCGCTTCATGTTTTTATGACCAGGGGTTTGCGGGTTCCACAGTGTTTGTTAGGAGCTGTACGGTGATAGTCAGTTTGTCCATACACTTCACCAAACAAGCGGGCAATTTGTGTCTACGGGAAATGAAAACATAGTACACAGGGATACCTAAGAGAATGATTATAAGACCATAGGCGGACTCGGCGGGCTGACTGACGAAAGGCACCACAACAAAATATATTGAAAACAGAACCATGATTAGTGGTATAATTATTGGGACTTTGAAAGGGCGTGGGTGGGAGGGTCTTGTCCAGCGTAAGACAATAACGGCCAGAAACGTAGATCCGAAAGAAATCCATGCACCAAAACTTAGCCAGTTTAGAAGTGTTTCAATGTTAGTCGGAAGGAGTAGAATTAAGATCAAGATTGTTCTAAAGAGGATGGCTGGAATAGGCGTTTGAAAGTCCTTGTGTACCATACCAAGAAACCGCGGCATTTGGCCTTCGCGCGCCATTGAAAACAACAACCGTGGACCAGCGAATATGCTCACGTTCATGGACCCCAGGCAAGAACACGCGACAAAGAGAGGCGTGACGACACGGAACAGTGCGTGAACTTTACCCGTGGCTGTCACAGCAACCGCCGGCGATGTCAGCATTTCGGCGGGCGACAGCATGGCGAAATACGCCAGGTTTATCGCGAGATAACACACAGTAATGAGAGGGAGAGCTATTAAAATACTCCGTGGAAGAGTTTTGGCTGGTGTTTGTAACTCCTCAGTGATATAGTTGAGATGATTCCATCCCCCATAAGCCCACAGTCCCGCATAGAACGCGTGTCCAATTTTCCCTGCTTGCCACGTTGATCCTCGAAATGGCGACTTCAGAGTTTCGGATAAACTTCCTTTAGCAAACCACATAATTCCGCACACAACCACTGTGATAATCGCCAAGAGTTTTGCGGCCGAGAAAACTACATTTAACCTCGCTGACAAGCGAACGCTGAAACAATTCACAGCCGTCAAAAACAAAATACCAGTTGCGGCGACAAGTTTAATAGTGAGTTCCGCGTTTTCGCATTCGACAGAGGGGAAGAAGAAAGTAACCAAGTAGTGTGCCATTGTTAGAGGTACAATTGCGTTCCCTATTGGGTTAAGGAACCACACATCGGCCCAACAAACCAGATATCCAGGCAAGGGCCCGAAGACACTCTTCAAATAAATATACTCGGCTCCTGACTTCCCTATCAAGGTGCCCAGCTCACAGTAGCACAAAGCCCCTAACATCGCCAAGACGCCACACAATATCCACACAATGAGTGTTAGTCCGACTGATCCACTGTTTTCCAGCACAATGTGCGGGGAAATGAAAATTCCTGAGCCAATGATGCCACTCACGAGAATCGAGACGCAGTGAAGTACATTCAGTCTTCGTTTGATAACGACATCCTGAAAGTCGTGTGATTTTGAACTCAATAAGCGTTCTTGTTCGGGGGCAGAAACTGCATTCGAATTGAAGAATATTATTTCTTCTTCATCATCGTTTTCGTCTTCGAACAAATCGACTTGATTCATTGACATGTTTTGCTCCTCTTGAATTCAATTGTATTCGAGCTTTACGTAAGTTGTAAGCTCTCCAGAGTCCAGACTAAAAGCATATAAACTCTTTCAAATGTCAAACTTTATCCCGACTTTTGTGAGTGGATATTAACAATGGTGTGTTCTGATTGGATTTCGTAGAAATCTGTAAATTTTTCGTACAATGCACTTTATTATTGACTTTAAATATGTGAATATTTGTTTAACAAAATCTTGTTTTCACTGTTCATTTGTATTCTCGTAGTGAAATTTATAAAAAGAAGAAAACAAACGTTTACAATAGAAATTTTAATTTTGTATGAATATTCGGCATTTCCTGTTCAGACATGACACAACATGTACTAAAATATAATAGTTTTTTAATAATAGTACTACTCAATTCAATGGTTGCGATGACACTTCGTTTCGAAACTGTGCTCTTTAAGTGACCATCGTTTAAAAAGACTACAGCTTTACTCGCGATAATATTTAACCAATATTATTCGCTTGTGTTTATTCTATTCCACCAACATTCGAATTGAAATAGTATACAGACAGTATATGATTATGCAAGCGTTGTCAACTCTCCTGATATTGAGTTTCCTGTTCACAGTTCTAACTGAAAACAACATACGCTTTTCTTACAAAAACAGATAATTCTGGTCAAGACTCGTTACTCTTAGGTTCTGCGTTAAACCCAGCCAAGATTGTTGTTAAATTTGTTCTTGTTTCATAGATAACCGGCTTATGTGATGTGCCCACTCACTCGCTTCACTATAAATTTACATATAAGAGCAATCAAATTCTAAGCGTCTGCCGGTACCCGTATGTACCCAGGATGCTATGCTCGACCAGATAGAGACAACAGAGCGTTTTCACGTGACGTCGTGGCCGCCATGTTGATGCCCTTTTACAATGGAGTTGTAATTAGTTTCTTTTGTTAGGTACACCAACGTAGCCGTCATGCCCTTTGTCATTTGAATCCCTGGGGATTGAGTGAAAACGCTCTATAGTTGAGGAAAATGTCTTTTGTGTTGATATATTGCCCTTTAATCATATATTGATCTGAAAATACTTTGGTTACTTTATAGTTCTCGACATATCTATCAGTATCTTGTCCTTACAGTATCAATATAAAAAAAGAAAGAACGCTAGGTTATCGCTTTTTTGTGAATTTTCTGATAATCGTCTCACTGACGTGAGTACAGACAAATACCTAATACTTAGCACAGAAACAAGAACACGTGGCAGCTATACATTGAAATACAAAATACCTAAAATTTACTGAAATATCTTTAAGTTTCCTTCAGTTCCCCGTACAATGAAAGATCCCTAGATATTGCATCAGCAAATTATTTTATTTTATTTTATTAGCTTTTCCCCGAAGGGAGAGGGACACTGCTACAGGTTTCTCCAATTACAGCAGGCCCTTTCTAGGGGAGGAGGTGACAG
>JAOEHT020054489.1:0-13908 GCA_025448195.2 Parazoanthus atlanticus | reverse complement strand
GCGAGTGCGAGGGCGAGGGCGAGGACGAGGGCGAGTGCGAGGGCGAGGGCGAGGACGAGGGCGAGGACGAGGCCGAGGGCGAGTGCGAGGGCGAGGGCGAGGACGAGGACGAGGGCGAGGGCGAGGGCGAGGACAAGGGCGAGGACGAGGACGAGGGCGAGGGCGAGGACGAGGGCGAGGGCAAGGGCAAGGGCGTGGGAGAGGGAGATAGAGAGAGGGAGACAGAGAGAGATAGGGAGACGCAGACGGAGAGGGACCTCTCGCTGCGATGAAAAAAAGTGTCCGCGGGGAGGCTGTTGATCTGATGTAGAAAGGCAAATCAAGTCAACAAAATTAAATTGAAGCGTACAAATCCGTCTTCAGGCTCGCGTAAAATCCACTGATACTTAACAAAATGTGGAAGTACCTGCTCATCGTGAGATTCTTGTAAGCTCGCTTCCAGCCTTGCACTCTGAAAGAGGAGAAAATAAAATTCCGAGTTTTTCAAATACCAAAACAACATACCGTAAAATAGTGTCACTTTATCCTTGGAGCCTCCAAAAGCCAAATAGTAAATTCAGATCTTGCTACACAGCACACGGGCTGAGAATCCCACACCTTTCTTATAATATGGTTCAAACTTCCAATACAGATATCTAACTTTTTTCATGGACTCGCTGACTCATTTGACTTATAAAACGGTCCTCTTTCTTACTACGCGTTTCATTCACTCTTCAACTAAATATTTGGGTTTTTTAAATGTTAAAATGTAGAATAACGATGTCAGCCTTTACAAAATAGAAAACAGAAAAACCTGTAGCCTCAAAGGCAAACGCCTTATCCCCTACGCAGTGGATTTCCTCCTTCGTTTTTCGAGGGAATCCGCGGTGAAGGAAAAGATGTCGCCTCACCTCCTGTTTGGCAAATAGCCTTCGTATAACTCGTCCCGCGGGGCCACGTCCCGCGCCAATCACAGTCACTTCCGGTTTCTCCACCAAGGCGGACAAGAAAAGCTCGATGTCTTTCTCTCCATCCACTTTTTGAGCTTTCTTCTTCTGGGCGAGCAATGCATCATGGAACTTGAAGCGAAGAGACTGGGCACGAGCAATGACAAGCTCTGCCAACTGCAGCTGTTTTGCTAAATCCTACGAAAACACACGAATTAGGGTCAGTAATTGGAAAACACTGCAAAGATTCTATAACTTTGTGGAGAGTTTCAAGGTCAGTTCCAGAAGCACTGAGTTCCACAAAGACGGAGAGGCTGCAGAAAAAGAACGGGTGTCATAAGTTTTCAAATGAATCCGGTAACTAAACAGGCAGCTTGACAGAGTTGGAAATCAAACGAGACTTTAACAGATAGGGGGCATCATGAATGAGATACTTTTGCAAATTGATGCGAGAAACAAAATACTCTCTCCCCTACCTTTCACAAATTAAAACAACAGATTATTGTCAAAAGGAGCTTAAAGTGTGGCTAAACTCCAACTGGCACGGAGGCTTACCTAAATACTGTTTAATCAAGGAAGGAAGCAAGAAGATTCGAACTCAGGATTTCCAACTGAGTTTCGAGACGACACTCTCCGAAACAATTAAACCAGGCAATTTTTCTCGCAACACGCAACGTAACACCGTTGCGACTCAATTGCGCGAGTAACACCTCCTCTCTGCAACTTGCTTCACGGCGAAGAATTGCGAGGTGAATTGCAGGGAGGTAGAAAGATTTCAAATTTGCGACGTTGCACACTCAACTGCAGCGTGTAACACGTTCTTGTAACGTCAACCATGCATAGCAAACTGCGGGTACAAACTGCCGCGTGAATAACGGGACATACGCCGCCTACCTAATAACGAGATCAACGGAGGCCTACCTCGCACTGTGGCAAGTTATCCGGGAATATCCATGACAGTCTGCTGGCTTTGGAGATCACTTGGCCGAGGAGAGAGCTCACCCCGGGTATCTCGTATCCCCCTTGGATTGTGACAAAGGTTAAAGGTAGCAGTTTGTAGCAGCAAAAATGTCTCAAGATTACTCGATATAAGTAGATATTAGTTTAACTTTTATCATGATAGTACGACTTTTATTGTCTAGTATCTTGTAATTTTTTACTTCCTTTACCTGTATGTATTTATTTTCTGTAGTGTGCGTATGGTGCAGGGCACCCATTTATAACAGTTGTTTTCATACAACTGAAGGATTTACCCTCATTAAATGAAGGATTACATAACGTCATCTGCGTTCTTCTGGTTGAAGTGCAGTAACACGCACGTAAACAAACAGAGACACAAACACAACAACAAGCACAAACATGAACACAAACACAAACACAAACACAAATATAGATACAAACACAAGCACAAACACAAACACAAACACAAACACGAACACGAACACGAACACGAACACGAACACGAACACGAACACGAACACGAACACAAAGAAAAACACAAACACAAGCACAGGCACAAACACCCAGAACTTGCACCAACACAAGCATAAAATTACATCACTCCACATACATCAAACACTTGGATACCAAAGGCTTACCAACCTGCCTTCTCTATTCTCAGAACAGCGGCGTGCAGTAACACAGGGAACAACTGAAAGGCCACTTCAGCCGGTCTGAGTCCCGTCAAGTAATGGAGAACCTATACAACACAGAACAAAGGAAGGTTCACACCAAACCGTGTGCCGAGCAAAGCAGCCAAACATGTACACAACATATTGCCTATGAATGCTGCATCTTTTCCAAAATATCACTTCTAAAAACCTAGATCATCCAAATATTGCATTTACGTTCCAAAATCAGGGCACTTCGTTTGGATCTGCTGCAAGAGCTACCTGCGTAGTGTGCCTTCCTCTATGTTACCATAAACATACCCTTTCTAAAATGGAGATACTACTCATGGCTGTACGAATTTTTCATCACCAAAACCAACATATCATCACACCAGCATTATCATCATCACAATCTCCATCATCCGTATCACCACACCCACTACCAGGATCATCATTTTAACCATTCTAATTAACATCAACACCGTCATAATCACTATCATCAATATTATCACGAAAACCATCAACGTCATCAACACTTTAGCTACAACCACATTCATCACACACCATCATTCTCGTCTCCATATTTCCCAACATTTGCAACAATTGACTGTACCGAAAAAGATGGTGGCTGTACAGTTTACCACAAACCTTGCAAACCTAACACAGCCAGTAGGCATAGAGAAAGCCATGTACTTTTGCGATAATCATCCCTGTACAGTAACAACGTTGTGTAGACTTGGTTTGAAGTTTGTACATTTTTACGAGTATTTTTAGGATTTTCGTGTGCTAAGAATTATGGGTAAATGTACCATTTACCATCTTTTTTGGTACGGACAATTAGCTAATATCATCATCATCATCATCATCATAATAATAATAATAATAATAATAATGACAATAATAATAATAATACTAAAACACATAAAAAGCCTCACCTTCTCCGCCTCTTTGGTCTCATCAAACAATCTCTTCTGCCTCCGGACCGGGACGGGCCTGGCACTGTGCCACACCTCGGCCCACATGTTGCCTGGAATACGCATGCGCAAGCTCAGGTGGCCATCTTCGCACCACTACATCAAGAGCAAAATTAATTTAACTTAATTTAGATTGCTATTATATTTACTATCTAATGTTGCACTTACTAATTTATTGCACTTGCACTCTATAACGTTTATATGCCTGATGATGGTTTTAAAACCGAAAACATTTGGAACAAATTTTAAAACTTTTAGTCGTATTTTAACATATAACGTTTTTACGCACATTTACAGTTTATGTACCTTCCGGTAATGAAAACTATCAAAAAGGTAAATGTCGAAGATCAAAGACAATCAGGGGGACTTGATAGTATGACTGAAGTAAATAACCCTTCTCCCCAGAGAAACAGACAAGCAGACCAAAAAGTTCTGTTTAACTTCACAAGGGTGAAATCTTAATTTTATGAGGTTTTGATTTCACTAACACCAGTTTTAACTCGAACCTTTTTCCTAACTTGTATCTCGGGTACGTTGCCAGACTTTGCCTCCTCTACAACAGTTTTGGAGCTGGACGTCTCCACTACTATCAGATCTTCCTCAGTCACTTCTTCATCATCAACCTCCCAGCCTCGTGCTTCATCGCCTCCACTTGTCTCTTCAGCTGCTGAAATGGGAAGCCACGCGAAATGAACTGCGGACTGTTTCAGAAATAATAATCTCACTGATAAGCAAGTTATTGATCTTGTTTTTTACCAGCTCTTATTGGATCAATGTAGGTTTCTGGGCAAAGTTGAGACAGTTTGCGAAACAAGTAACAGCAAACAAGGCATGCAAAAATAATGGCTTAACCAATTTTTTTCTTGTTCAATGGGTAGGTAGCAGATAATATAAGATAAACAGTCTACACTTGGGCCAGATTAAGAGGAGTAAGACGCAAGTAAGCCCAATGTGTAGTTCGATCAGCAACTGAGCAAGAGTTTATATAGTATTTGTGTTTGCCGTAAGGTTGAGTGGAAGGCTCACGTTTCGAGCGTTAGCCCTTCGTCAGAGAAAATATGTAATAGACTCGTTCAGATGTGTGCTGCTTGTTCCATAGAACGTTTACAGTTGCAAAGTTATTCGAATTGGCGCAGGCTGTACCTATTTCACTTTTTGAACCTAAAAGGTGCACTACTTCAAGAAAGGGCATTCGTTGGAAACAGTCTGATTATTAGAGACAATGCGATTGTTCAAGCAGCGCACTTATTAGAGACAAGCGTGGATACTAGAGCCATTCATCTAAACCAGACGGTGCAATTTAACACTAGATTGTCGCTACTTCCCCAAATCTGACAAAAACAACTAGTACTGATTTAATACATGCACAGAGTCGGTGTTGCACTTCACGCAACAGAACTAACATGAACCCAGACTTTACAGTCGGACACCTTGTCCGCCATACCTCCTTCATCTTGGCTAGCGTCTTCCGATGACTGTTTGTCAGCAGTGTTTTTGGCCTCTAGTTCCAGTCTCTTCAACTCCTCTAACTCCTCTTCTGTCTCGGGGCCTGGGATCCAGTCGTTGGGGGAGTACCAGCGGACGAAATCTTCCAGGAGACACCCCGGATTTGCTGCCTACAGTAACAGTTGCCCAAGGGTTAGTAGATTACATTTTTCTCTGAAGTCAAGTAATCCGTTTAACCGGGCATGGGCTCTCAAAAGCAAAAGACTTCTTGCTAAGGAGCAAAAATCTTCTATTTATGCACTGTTTTATTTAATTTGCCTGAATCAGTATTTGGTATAAAAGAAAGATTTTGGTGCTGTTGAAGGCGTCGTCACTTTCCATATATGGAAAGTACCATTTGGAGCTTGAAAGGTAATAACAAAAACTGAATCTAAAAGTCGCTAAGATGTCATCTGGATAAATGCACAGTTCAGTGAGCATGTATTATTTCTAAAGAAATCTTACATCAACCGATATAGGTGTTTGTCAGTAAATTTTAATAACCATGAACCCCATTTTAAGAACAAACCGACTTAGAAGGAAGTTAAGGTGTAATCGGTCAAGTTTGGCTCTGTCTCAGTGCTGAGCAGTGAAATCGCAACGGTTAACTGTTCATTTACGTGTTCACTACCGCAAATTATCATCCACGACCAGCTCTCGTTTAGCCGTGTAGCTCAGTCAGTACAGCAGCAGTGATCTGTTCCAGAACTCGTGGATTCGCCGGAATCCAACCAGAGTCAGCGACATTTATCTTTCTCCGTGTGGGTTCATTTTCTTTTTGGGACTAACACTCAGAAGCAATTACATGAAAATTATACTGCACTGGAATTTGGAAGCTGGTTATTGTACAAGAAACACGACTCTTGAATCAATGGGTTTGTGAGAAGCGATTATGGGGTATCCCAACTCCTCTAATGTGCCTAGAAAACGGGGCTGGATTAGTAATTCACTGAAGCAGCTGCGGGTAAGTCATTAACTGTGTGTGTGTGTGTGTGTGTGTGTGTGTGTGTGTGTGTGTGTGTGTGTGTGTGTGTGTGTGTGTGTGTGTGAATGAATGAATGAATGAACGAATGGCTAAATAAAACGTAGCACTACCAGGAAAACGCATTTTAATGGTATTTAAAGAAGAAGCGTCGAAAGGCATTACTCATACAAAGAAATATATGCTCCTACATTCTATTTTTTCCCAGCACGAGAGGATGTGTTACAAGTACTACAAAGTGACTGTCAACTGACCTTGAATGCTTCCATATCAGACAGCAAGGAAGCGCACTGCATCTGGGCCCTGACCCGCGCCCCTTCTCGAGATGTTCCTAGCTGAAATAGGACCTCTGCCTGTTCCTGTAACATGTCCTCTGTCATTGGCGCTGGTTCCTTTGGAGGAAAGAAAACGTTCACATTTATACCCGTACACTGACGTAAAACCTGATACAAAGTCAAACTACATGAAACAAAATTAAACAAAGATATGCAAAATATTTTTTGTATAAACTGATTTTACTAAGTAAGGCAAACAGGACATAAACGAACAGAAGATAACAGAACAGAACAAAAAGACAACAGAACAAAAGAAGCTAACAAAAACAGAACAAAAAGACAACAGGACAAAAGAAGCTAACAAAAACAGAACAAAAAGACAACAGAACAAAAGAAGCTAACAAAAACAGAACAAAAAGACAACAGGACAAAGAAGCTAACAAAAACAGAACAAAAAGACAACAGGACAAAAGAAGCTAACAAAAACAGAACAAAAAGACAACAGGACAAAAGAAGCCAACAAAAACAGAACAAAAAGACAACAGAACAAAAGAAGCTAACAAAAACAGAACAAAAAGACAACAGGACAAAATAGAACTAAACAAAGTCAGTAGAACAAACTAAATTGCACGAAACGGTTTTGTAAAGCAAGGTAGAGCAAACAGAACAGAACGTAAAGGAACGGATTGGAGCGAAGCATATTAGTGCACCGCACAGAACTGAAGAGCTGAGGATGGGGCAAAACACGACACAACATGACCTGACACAACAAAGCGAAACAGAATGGAATTTAATTAAATTGAGCTGAAGTAAGTAACTTTAAACTCGTAAATCAGTGTAACTTTACGAAATCTAACAAGATGAACTAAACTTAACTGCTAAACTGAAAAGAATAGATCTTGAAAATATGTCTTTGGCAATATAGCTTCAGAACTTACTTTCTTCAAGACTCATGACACACATTGGTCAAGAATATTCATTGAACCGCACTGAGCGTATTATTCACATCATTAACTGCCACTGCGGCAAAAAGGTGAACGAAAGGCCAACCACAGTCGTTACAATGACATTCGCTATATCCCGAAACCTTCAAACAACTAAAGCATGTTCGACGTGAAACTTAAAAGCGGCGCACCTGAGTGACGGGAACATAGAGAGGTTCTCCAGTGTCAAGCAACACAAAGTCTGCAAACTGTTTGAGGGCTCCTTCCCTTCGACACCCACCGCTCTCACTGGCTGCCAGCTGCTCCTCTGACACACGAACCCGATCCAATTCTTCTTGAGAATCAATTGCTTCAAAGAACTCGTCCTCATCGTCAGCGCTGCTTTCTTGCGAGTCCAGCCGGTCAGTTTCACGCGCTGTCGTGTCATCAACGGGGAGCTTTGTACTTCCTTTCGGTAATGTATCGCCCCCGTCACAATCTCGTTCATCAGATGCGGAATTAACAGGATTCGATTTCATGTTGGTGTTACCGTGGGTACGAGCTTTGGACAGCCGTCTTCTCTCTATACAGCAGTTTAACATCTGTGTACAACGAAAATAGCAAACAATTAAAATTCCAACTTTCAAAGAAAACAGATAAAAAAAACCAATTTCTTGGGGTCCCGTGTGCTTTAATATATAAAACAAAAAGTTAACCTATTATACAATGAATAAGTCGTGAATACTAAAAGCTGTCACACATGTACCTGTAATTTTTGATGAATTATACAACATCCTAGATTTGGAGATTCAAGTTTTAGCCTGAAAGGAAACAAGAATAAGTCTTTTAGTTTCATTTTAAATGATAACTGATTCCCAAGTTAGTATTAAAACTAACCAAGTTACCAACCTAGGAATAAAAATGTCATTTTCCCATCTATAACGCATTTCCAGTGTAAATTCTTGCCATAAATGGGCAACAGCTCGTAGACCTACAATGGAAAGAAAATGTTGGTCATTAACAAGCTGAGTTTCCATAAAAAAGGAGGGCGAGAAACCACCTTTGGTGCCGAATTTATTTTTAAACAAAACTTTTAAAAACTGGTTTTCTACTATTTTGTTTGTTTCATAAAACTGTACTTCTGTGAAAGCATATCAAGAGAAAAGGGAGCCGATAAAAGTTTTAAGTGACGCAGGCTTTGGAGATTCAGATAAATTGCGGGGTAATAAAAGATCAAAACGTTATGTACGATTTTAAGATAACTACATGTTTAATTTGCAATTAATTCTTACAATTATCAACCATTGGAATGTTATTCGGAAACCAGAAAACCACTCTTACGTTCACTTGAAACAAATGTGATGAGACTTTGCAACGTTTGATCTTGACCTTTGTCAGATGCAGTTATCTATTCGGTTTTCAAAACCTAAAACGAAATTCAAGGCTTGCTGCTTTTCAAGGGCCACAAGTAATGAAGCGGCAAAACGTTTCCAGTTTATAATAACAAAGGTCTCATAGACAAAGTACTTTCAAATAAGGACTTGCAACTGAAACAGACATTTTGCCAAACTGCACTTGAAACCGTCAAGTCACTTTGGAGCTGAATTAATCTGAGAATCACAGTCTGGTAGAGCTGGATTGAGTTGCCAAACTCGTTTGTGTTCAACTACCAACTGTAACCGTAACTAATTGTAGCTAACACTTGTTGAAATTGAAAACTGGATGAAATTGAAAACTGGAGCAACTGGAAAATAATTCATACTGTGCGGCATTTCAATCAATGGAGTTCTACTTGAATTTGCATTTCCACCCAGCCGTTCTCGTTTGCCGTCGATTATTAGGGAGATGTTTTATTGCTCTTCTTCTTTTCCCAAGTGTTACGGGACTAAACCAGATTCATAACATGGCCGGTGACATTTACAACTTCAATCTTCGGTATGCCATCGGCTTTTATCTTCACATGGCTTTCCTAACGGAGACATTTACAAACTTTCTTTCTACTAACGATGTAGCTGGAGGTAAGTTCTGCTTCATTATTTTCATGAGCTCTAATTTCATAATTTTAGATGTCTTCGTCTTGGTTACTTGCAGAAAAGGCCAATTCTTAAAAATCTTTATTCAATTTGTAGTGCTCTTTGTAGTGTTCTTCTTAATTGAAGCTGTTTTTGCTGCCGAAGTTTCAGAAATCTAGAAAACGACGTCAGGCTGCTCTCTGCTGAACGGCAGGCGCCAGCGTATACGCAAGTGTTTATATGGTAAAAATATAATTGCGCATGCTTTATCTTAAAACGGGAATGTAATTACCAAGAAACTAGGACTATGGTGAAAATTCACGAATTGATTTGGCATCTATGTTATTATTATGAATGATTCTCACCTCCGTAACTGTGGTTCACAATACATATACTTATCGCCAATAGGAAGGTCAAGCTGTCTTCTGGGGCCGTCTTTAGACCTCGAAATCTTTCCTGTTAAAGATGGTGTCAAGATTTATCACTCAAGGTGACAAAACACAGGCAATTACCAATCAAACGAAATCTGTTAATCTCAAATCTATCCTTCAGGGCATAGTTGTTTAAAAGTCGGTAAGCGCTAACCCAGCCTGGGAATAAAACAATTGTAGACTGGTTGGGACGGACACTTCGGGGTTACGTAACTGGGTTTTCTAGGAGTGTTCCAACAAATCATCAATGACTAGAACCAGTTATCTCCAAATGACCAGACCTAGCAAATGCAAGATGCTCTAAGTTTGTTCAGTGATCAAACCCTGAGATAAGTGGTCCCAGGGTTGAGAGCAGTATTTCATAAATGTGTTAACAAAGCAATGATAAAAGGTTAAAAAAAAGAGAGAGATACACGAATTAGGCTAATGGTATTGCACAATCTCACATACACTTTTGGAAAATTACTAAATCAAAGTTTTCATCAATTCTAAAGCTTTGCTTTACAACGTACCTGAACACCTGGTTGAAACTCTGTGTCTCTGTCCTTTTCCTCTTCTGATATTTTCTCGACCAGAATTCCTTGTTGTTTGGCCTCCAGTGCATCTGGGTCGGACTCGGCATCGGGAAATAGGTGCTTTAAAAGACAAATCAAGTCCTAGAACTTAGTACAGCAACAAAGAATATTGACAGTAACAATTAAAGTGACAACGACATTGATAACAACGACAATAACATTAATGAACCGCAATCGAAACCTTGAACAAAAATAAACGATCTAAGAACATCTTGGTGGAAAAACAAAAAAAACCCGAAATTTATTTAATGGATTATTTTGCCATTCATGGTTCTTATTCTGAGTTTTCTGGAAGCAAATAAATTACTTCTGAGAGTGAAGCGATCGTAAACTTTCCCACCATCTTCAACATGTGCAATTACGTTTCGAAGATTCGTCCAACACTTGGACACTATTTCGAAGAAGTCTTTACGTCTTTTGAGTTAGTTTCTACAACAATTGCATAGCTTACCTTGAGAATCTCATCCAATAATTTTGTTGATAACGGAGACTCGTCAGCTCCAATGGTGGTGATCTGAGTGGTTGCCTTGGTAACAGCTGATGACAGCGAGGACACGGGTATCCCCGGAGTAGGCTCAGTTATTTTCTGTAACGCATGCGTGATGTTTGCTGCTGCATCTGAATGAAAATATTGAGAGACAAAAACGTCTTCTTTCCAACAAAAACTAAGTTCAACCACGAGATTCCTAAAAAGACGTAACTCTATACAGCACTCACTGGTAAAAAAGTCAATGCTCCTGACAATAAACCTGAAAATCTGATGTCTTGAACTACCAGCTGGTGGACTGCAATGTCGTTTTACCAAATCTAACTGAATTTCGTGGACTGGAACCTACTCTTACAGTTGTATTGTTGGTGTTCCATGTGATGCAAAGAGGCCTTAAGTACAGCATGGTCCCAGGGGTACAGCATGGTCCCAGGGGTACAGCATGGTCCCAGGGGTACAGCATGGTCTCAGGGGTACAGCATGGTCCCAGGGGTACAGCATGGTCCCAGGGGTACAGCATGGTCCCAGGGGTACAGCATGTTCCCACACACAGCATGGCCCCAGTGTGATGTAAATTAGCCCCCCGTACCAAGTATCCCCAAGGAAAACTGTGGTGTAAAGTGGCCCAAATACAATGTCACTCCAAGGAACAGTATAACAGTGCAAATTGGCCTTAATGGGGTGCACTGTGGCGCAAAATGGCGCTAGCCAACTGGTCCCAGACTGCATCTACACCAATGCTTTATCAACTAAAGAACTAACACTGTTTTCTAAAGCAACGTTTGCCATAAAACTACCTTCTTCATCTGGACTCCTCAAAAGTTGCAGCGTTGATTCTCTTCTGTGGCAAAGTCTCATGAAGCCACCAAGATATTCGCCTGAAAGAGCGAGATTGTGTTTGTTAACTTTCATGTTGAAAGCAAAAACACTCCCGACAAATAGATGAGCGACTTCAACGAGACCTGATCAATACAAATTATGAACTTCGATCTAGCGTTTATCCCCTTCTCGATGTCTTGCTAACCCTTGCTATGCTGAGATACCTATATTTAACTGTTCTGTCAACGTTCAAAAAAGTTGCATACATGTAGATAAATTCATTATAAGTGGACGAAATACTCAACATCTAATTCTTTTACTGAGTTTCACCAAGTGGAAATCCAAATATATCAGCCAAAATAAACTTTATTGCCTGAGCCAGGCAGCACAAAATGGTCGCGGTAAAATGGGTTCTAAGTACGAAATTGAGACAACTCACCTAAGAGACACTGTGGATTTTCTGTCATGCGCACTCTGACACACCACTGAGGAGCTTGCAAAGGATCTAGGTCACTAAAAGAACAATAGGTTGTATGGTTTGTGATTTCGCAAGCATTGTCTTGTAGGATCATCATATTTTCAAGTTAAAAAAAGCAAATGCCAAAACTCTCCATAGACACAAAAAAATGCAACTTGAGTTTTCGTCAGTTAACTTTGTTAGATGTTCTTTTGGCAAGTATATGTATAATATCGAACAATAATTTCGTCAAATGTATTATTAGTGTCTTTAATAACATCGTATATTCTAGCTAGCCAAATAACACAAGTAAATCGTACAGGCTCTGGCAGTGATTGCACTGCTTTTCCCCACCAATCTTTCACAAATCCCATGATCTTGTTAAACTATTTTGTCGATATTTTGCTTCTTTATTAACTTTTACTAACGACTTCCCATTTGTAAAACCTTCCGAGATCTATTACTGAGTTGTTGCTGTTGGATTGTGTCTGGTCAGTCTGCAAAATAATCTGGCATATAGTTCGCCAGTAGCAAGCAGATTCAAAACACAAATTATAACTTGCCTAGAAAGTGGTTTCTTTTGACCAAAAACACCGAGTTACAGTGCAAATAATTTCCTACGGCATTCACAAGCTATAAATACGTGACTACTGGCAGTAGTAAAATCGCCAGAAATATATTTGATATATCAAAACCTATAAACCCAAACATCGTAAAAATATGATTATTTCATCTCGCAAAGTCAGTTTTTCTTCTAAAATAGAAGGGTTTGGTTCCTCAAAAACCGATTAGCAATAAGCAAGGATTGAGCCAAAACTTACATCGTGTTTCTTGATTCATGAAAGGTTAATACATCGCTTGGAGAACATTGGTGAAACCCAGTTCAGTGACTAAAAATACAGTTCAGATAAGTTCAATAGGATCATAACCAAACTGTCTGTTAAATTATAATCCGGGATTAGTGCTAATCTAAGTTTTAAGAAACTAGACCCAGAGCCACTTACGAGTAGACACCATTATCAACCACCACCTCCTCAGACAGGCAGGGCCAAGTCGTAGACAAGTGAAGCTCACTGAAACAAATGAACAGTTTAAGTTACCCTTACCATGAAAACATTTGTGCATGATAAAAGTACCTTACATAATCTGAGCTAATTTCACAGAACCTATCAACAAAGTTACTAATAGAAATAACTATGATCATAAAGGCAACAACAACAACAACAATAATAATAATAATAATAATAATACAGAAACCTATGTAAATAAAATAGAATCGCCACCAACATCACAACCAAACAGAACTGAAATGACTTTAATGTTGTTTAATTTGTCCATGCAGAATCGTGTCCCGTGCTTACTGCTGAGGTTTCTACATTCTTGACGAACAACAAACCGGACAGCACCAGGCTGATTCTAGATCTACTTAAACTGAAGAATTCAGAAGACTGTCTGTTGTGGACTGTAGGGTTACCAAGGAAACACCTTGGTATACCTTGGTAATGAAATACAATATGTACAGAACAGAAGCTTGGATATAACTGGAATACCAAGAAGTACTTTGCCAGAGCTCGTCGAACGCGGGAATTACAGAGGATAACAAAGGATGGAAATCACCCAAACTCCATTTGCTTTTAACAAAACCAACGGAACACAATTTTTGTTTAAGATCTTCCAATGCAAAAAACAGAATGTCTGTCCCTTTTTCAGCAACAACTCCTTCTTGCTAGTCGGCTCTTAAATAGATAACCTATTTCAAATAAAAATTTTAGATCACTAAAAATAATAACAATAATAATAATAATAATAAAATCATTTGTATGGCGCAAAAGTCAACGTTAAGTTTTCAAATGAGCCTTACATTCTATATTATAATATAATATGCACGAAATGTGTTGTTTAAAAAATGAATTTAAGTAGATTAAAAGCACGTTGAAATAGAATGTCTTCAG
>JAOEHT020054488.1:0-22418 GCA_025448195.2 Parazoanthus atlanticus | reverse complement strand
TCCTTTGTCTTTTCCTTTATTATTTAAATTTCTTATGCTTGTGCTATGCTTATTTCACAAGTGTGAACCAGGCTTAAATCATGCTCGATTCCTGTTGCATTTAAATACAAGAAGTTCTGGAATTTAGCCATGATCATGCAAAGATCTGGATATATTAGCTCGTTTTTATGCGATATGCCAATTATTTTGAGCAAATCCACAATTTTACCGAATACTTGCCCTTTTCCAGTGTACTTTAGTTTGGAAGCGTCAAATTCCACTGAAAACGAAGTATTTTGTTCAGTTTACTGTAGCATTCTGGATTTCTCACTTGGAATAAAACACAACTAGTATTTTATCGTAAATGCTGTAGTTTTGTGGGTTATTTCAGTAATCTCTACTATTTCCTAGCCAGCTTACCAGTACTGACATAAAACATGGAGCAACTTGTATCTCAATGATTGACCGATTGAATGATATAGGTAGACGCTACAGTAGACAAATTGTATAAAAATTTACACCGTGTATAACATGGCCTTTAAGGGAACCTCGCCTCTCAGCAAAATATTGCCTTGGAATGCGACATATTCTTCCTCTCTCTGCATCCAGTTTTTGGTCATGACTTCGCAGTCTTGACAAACTTCGTGTATGCTAAACAAGCGAGTCCATCGTTTGTCAAAACTGACGTCAATTGCTACAGTTTTCAAGATGGCGGTGCCACGATCTAAAATATCGGACGAGTGACAACGTTTGAGGGCTCGTTTGTAAAACTTGACACAGGTATAGGAAACTATGTCGAGCTTCGTAAACAGGAGCTTCAGTGCTTCGATTCATTTCAAGGTAAAATGTTTATGAGAGCCGGGGATCCTTTAAGGTTTTCACGTTTATTCGCTACAGTATAGTGAAGCAAACAAGACGTATTAACGGAGATGGCGCGAGAACCGTACTCAGAATAACTTTGTTGTTGTACCAACGACGCACGTATTGACCATGTTGAAGACCCGCCCTCGTTGCATCTGCTTCCAAACGCTCAAAAGCCGTGAAAGACTAAGTCGAGATGCAAGTTTTCTTAACCGAGGTAGGTGGCAGTTGAAATTTTGATTCGAGTTTTTGAACGTCTTGTTTGCAATTTTGAAATGTACAACGAAGCTCCTCTGGTTACGATTCTAGCGTCACTTCAGTTGACTGTAATTTTCTTCAAGGCAAAGTGAAGTACCACTTATTTGGTACAACTGAAATCTCGAATCTGAACTGAATTCAGTTTTCTACTTTTGTTGACTAACGAATACCTAACAGGACAACAAAACCTGATGGATTGTGCTCTTATTCCTATACCCTTCTAAACTTTAATCATCGTAATGAGCACTACCCTGTCCTTTGAATAAATCAGCAATAAAACCTGAGTGTATGACTGTCTAAGATTCGCTAACTTGTAGTGGTTACCTTCAAGTGTTCCACCAGCTTGCGACAATTCCCACAAACAGAACTAAGACAGGAAATGAAGAACGTCTAAGAGAAGAGTTAAATTGGAATTTGATGACGACCTCGTTTGTATTGCGTTCATTTGTTCCCTTGCTAGGGCCATCTTTGCGCCTTACGGTCGTTTTACCCCGCTTTGGAGAGGGCGTGTTGATGGGTAAAATTATTCCGGGATACCCCGTGGGTGACTTCGTGGGATCTGGAGGTGGTTTCCTCAGCTTTATATCGAATGACGAACACTCGACCAGAGGTAATTGATATGCAGTTGGTCGAAGAGATGGAGATGTTGGGCTGGAACCGTCACTGGACTTTTGTCCGACGTACAACTGCCTTTGTCTGTGCTCATTGTAATCCATCATCAGTAAATCGTATTCTGTATGAGGCAGACTTATACCAAGTAGTGAGCATCCCTTGGATTCTGTGATTGATTGCTCTACTCCGTGTTGCCAAGTCCCGTCCTTGCCACACTGGTTGTTTCGTATGGTGTTCAGTATCCGCGTTGTCACGGAGTCATACGGTGTGATTTTTGCCTCGTTGAGTTTGAACACATAATTCACTCCACCGGCTACCTTCAGTGACCTATCGCCGCCAGTAAACACACCTTTGCCATATATGATAAAGTTCAGCTTCTTGCAGTGGGGATCAAGGAAATAATAGAAGTTCCCTTCCCAAGAGCTTGAGGAGTAATGAAACGTCATATAACGCGTTAAGAAGGTCGCACCAGGTTGTGTCTCGCACGTGGTGCTTGCCCACGCGTTTTGCAACATCACTGGACGCCTGCGCACAATGGGGAATGCTGGCGGATTCAATACGGTTGCCGTTCGAATGCGGGTACATATTGTACAATTTCCCGCGTTTGCCCTTAACAAAGGCATCTGATAGCAACTCGGTTGATATCTGCGTTTGGATTTTGCAGAGGTCGGAATTTCGGCGAAGTACAGTTTGTCCCCTCGTGTGCCCTTTCCCCTTCGTGTCTCCAATTTTAACAGCGATAACTCATATTCCGAAATTCCAAATTCATTCCTGCAACTCCTTTTGCTAAAGGCACTGTCCTTGGCTACAAAAACTTTTCTACCATTACTGGCCGTCCTAAGGAGCTTCACTGTACCACGGCAGGACTTATTGGAGATCTTGATGATAGCAGTTTCGGCTTTGTGAATGTGGGGATACAGTTCGATTCTAGTGAAGTTAAACGAACATGAAGTAGCCCCCTTCAATGTTCGGGCCTCCCCATTAATGTTATAGCTTCCAGTCAAGGATAGCGTAGATCTTGGTTTCGTACAAAGGTAATCGGAATATCTGTGGAAACGTCCCTCCCATGTCGAGTTCCTAAAGATCCTTATGTAACGAGTGAAGAACTTTGGTCCTGGGCGAACCTCGCAGCTGCAAAGAAGACAAAGCATATTATAGGTAAAGTTGTTGCTGATGTCAAAGATAAACAATGTTGCAATGCCGATATGATAATAATGGTGATGATGATGATGTGCTTCGTTTCGATTAATACAGGCCATTGTTCTGGACTCATTTTTCGGATATTTTCAAATACACGCCTTGTCTGGAAAAAGGAATTCGGGATAAATCAAAGTGTTGAATAAATAAGCACCCTGATTCAAGTTTGCGCTTTTCTCCCTCTCGTGGCGTAAACATTGTAAGAACCCCCACTTCATTAGCCTTATGACGTCAGAGGCTGTAACACTTACAGAATAAGTTTATTTCCATCTGAGGAAAGTCCAATTTCGTGTCATTTTTACTTGCCTTATTTGACAGCAAGAACAATTTAGTTTAATTTTAATTTCCGTCAATTGAAAAAATCGTCAAAATATGGTAAAAAGGTTTACATTTTGTTTGGCGCTACTTCGATCCCACAATGCTAAGGCAATACATGTTATGAAAGTGTATCACTCATCCAGCTGCTGGTATTCTCACACAATTATTCAAAGTTTTAGTGAAAAACTAGTATGGAGACTTTTGTAAAGAGTTTGAAAGATAGAAGCAAATTGTGAAGTCATAGAGAAATTGGGCAATTTGTGCCAGATTCTACCAAAAATAGAGATCTCATATAAAGGTCTACTTAGTATGTCCAATGATAATTGGATGTCACCCCCGTCTCGAATAAACGCCCTTCTTTAGGTTTCGCAAACACTGTAATTGTTCGTTAATTGTGATGATCAGAGAGGTTAATTGTGACATGCTGGGACGCAACCAGAGACAAGTGTAATAGAAAAACCAAACTGATCTGTTCCTTAATTGATGAAGTTTTATATCAGCAATTTATTTTGTGCATTGGAGGCCGTCGAAAATCGGTATGATCCCGCTTACGTCATTTGGACTTTGAGGACTTATCCTCTCCCCTTGACGTCACTACTGCAGTGTTTTTGTGCATGTTCGTATCTTGCAGTTGGACATGCATTTCATGTACCTCGCGTTGCTTTTGGGGATCAGTCATTATTTATGGCCAGGGTTGGGGCTGAAGGAAAAATATATTTCCTTCTTTAAAATCCTTAACCCAACCCATGTTTGAGGCTTTTCTTAGTACAAATGACCGTTTAAAAACCCACCTACAAGTAAAACTGGCCAAACATTTTTTGCTACCTAACCAATTTCTCTTCAACTCCAACCCCGGGAATATAAATAATGACCGGTCCCTTAGCGTCAATAATTGGATAAAGTTCGGTATTGCGAACGGCAAATCCACGTTGTCCGGATCACGAATGAATTGTGTGTGACTTGGAATCTTGATGCTTTCCACTCCAGGAATTAGTTAAAGTGGCCAATGCTGTGTTACTTCCCTAGAACACTGTATGCCTTTGGCATCTGAAGGTAAGTTTGGGATATTAAATTTACACTAACTCAACTAAACTAAAGTTGAAATTTTTAGCTTAAGCATGTACTCTTTTGCATTTCATTTTCATTTTTTAACTTTATCCTCATAACCTCTACTGTCAGAACAGAACAATGTTTTATTGGTGCATTATAATAAACTCATACATTGGTAGATATCTAATATACTCTTACTGAATAATAGTAACTAAATAGCTACAACTTGCAAGTGACCTAAAAATATTTTTGTCAACTCACACGAGTCATTCCCCCCTCCCCCCCGTTAAGCAGGATCATTTAGATTCTTCAACGGCCCCTTTCTTTGTCAATGCCTTGTTTACCAAAATATTTATGAAAGAGGAAGAAATGGGCCATGCTTATAGTCTTCCACGCATTCTCATCTATTGGAAACACTGTTTCGTGTGTTTCGTGTGTTTCGTGATTCAATTCGAAATTGATTTCATTGCATTCATGGGAAAAAGGCGGTGGTGAAATGATTTCAAACAGCTATATTTTCGTTTGATGCTCATTCTAGAGGTGACGAATTTTTTTTGTGACAATCAATGACAGTTAATATAGAAAAAGTTTGCATCTTTTGCCTAAGTGGCAATTTTTCATCGTGACAGGTATATAGCCCATTGTTGATCAGCGGCAAATACTCACTGAGATAATAGAGGTGTCTGTGTCATTATTTAAATGTAACCAGTGTAGCCAATACGTTTAGCTTGAGAAGTTTCCGGTGAATAGTGAGTGCCCACATGTTAATCATCTTGGCGCCATTTCGAGAAGTCTTGCTTTTAAACTAATAGCTGGGCATTACTGTAGTTATCGAGCTCTGAAAAAATTAAAAGCTATTTGCAAACTTGTTCGCTTCATTTTTGATCAGTGACAGCCTTTTTCATCCTAGTGGAGTAATGCTATCGTAGAATTTCATGCTAGTGTTGGCTAATATGAAATATTATCATAATATACTAAACATGGTTTCCTGTGTAAAATATGGTCATGGCACAATTGCATAAAAAAACCGGACAATCAGTACAATGGACTTAAAGAGAATTAGCATGAAGAAAATGAAAATGGTGGTATTCTGAAGAAGTTTTCGAATCCCCGCAAGCAAAACATCCATTAGTATATTTTGCGATTTCGCCTTCCCACTCGACACCTTGTAAGTGCTGCGAGATCTAAAAGCAAGTGCACAATTTATTTGAATCTTGAAAGTTGTTTTGGCTGGACACACCATTTCTTTCAATTAAAATCAAGATATTTTTTTGGTTTAGACAAAACACAGCAATGAATGAAACGAGATATACAGAGCATGATGTAAAAATGGGTCAGCTTCATTGACGGAAAATCAATTTTCAGAGTGCCCACGCATTTGAATGGAAAAGGAAGAAAGCATTCTGAAATTGCCGTGTCAAGGTGGCTTTTATACATCAAGTTAAATGCAAAATACTTTCTCAGTGACACTCACAAAAGCATTTTTAGCAATGTGTGCGCAATGCGCAAACGAGTGTCTTTCAAAGCAGATGTTTAGTCGGGTGTCATATCACGAGTGTTGAAGTATTTGTGATGGTTGCTGTTTTTTGTACCGGTTATTTTGTCCTAGTTGTTCCGGGATTACGACGCAAAGGACAAGCTAGTTTTATGAGCTAGTCAATTATAAACCACAAAAACTAATAACAAGAGTCCATTTCCAAACTTGAAAGGATAAGTCGGATAAGAACAAAAACTTAGAATGTCGGAAAATATCTATTGACAGTTTCAGTTCTTGTACAGCCATTAGTCCAGATAAAACGATAAGTGAACAAACCATGTTTTTGTTCAGCAGTAAGAACGAAAATATTGATAAGAAAGAAACTGAGGAACATAATCTACTTCAAAATACTTTTTTTAACCGAGTTGTCTGGCGTCGCTTGCATCGCTAGTTGCTTTTAAGCCGATTAAATCCCCAAATATTCCATTGAATTTAAAATGACAAGGAAACCCAATATGTGATATTGCAACAAAATACAATGCGTGTAAATTAAAATTTGACAAAACATCAACAAATTCTCTAATTCCTGAACATTTTTGCTTCAAAATGGTAATTACATTAAAATCGATGGCAACTAGGTTCTTTGTTGTTTTTTCTCACTTTGTTTGCACCAATGAAAAGGATTTACTTATAGTGAAAGTCACCTTCATTGTTTATCAATACTTTATATCACGACATGTGCACTGTGAAGTCTCCCTGTATTGTAAGCATTTCTTGTTTATCTGTGAAAAATAAACCGAGCTCAACACAAAAGAAGAACATAAAGATATTTACCTAAAGATAACTTGTAAACATAAAGAATCAACAGTTATTGACATTTGCAAAGAAGAAACAACGCACATCATGAAACAGTGTTGTAACTACTGAACCGTATATCTTAACAGTAAATTGTGCACCTATTTCAGAGTCGGATTTTGTTATGTGGAGTTCACGTTTCATATCTCATAACTGAGTTTTCATTTCGCAGGTGTGATTGAAAGAATACTGCTGATGCTTCGCATGTGCTACCTTTGCCCCAACGCGGCACCTCCATGTCTTGTCGTGTGTGTACAATTTGTAAGCTGCTACAAACGAAACATTTTAGAGTCCGATCAGATTTACGTTTTTATGCTCTTGCTCAGCGCGTATAGCGGAAATACAGTGGTTTTGTTTACAAGAGAAGCTTCCTCGATTGTGGTCGACTAATTGTTTTGCCCCTCCATGTCCATGGTGATGGTTCATACTCTTCGGTGATTCTAAATCAGTCCCTCACAGTGTTGTAACCTTTACGAGTTTATCAGCAAAGAGAGATAGCGCTGCCTGAACTTCAAAAGGCCGGGAAAGGATTGGTTTCAATGTTGATGAAACAGAATCCAACTTATCTATAGGGCATCTTGTGATTGCCAGAAATAATCACATGAACACGAAAAAAAGTGGGGTGAAAATTTTCTAGCTGTTATTTCGCACTTCTGAGCAACATCTAAGGTGCGAATTACCTGAGAATCCGAGAGCACAAATACAAAATTAGTGTCCTCGAATAAAGAAGTCAATAATTGAATAAAACCGTAAAATGCGCCACATTCTCAAAACATGCGACCTAATTAATTGGATAACTGCAACAACTTGACTTGATGAAAGATGCACATTTTTAAAAGCAATGCGTACAAGTTTCTGATCACTGTTCGATGGAGCCTTCTCCAAATTATTAAGATCGGTATAACAACTCAGTTTTTCCAAGTCACCGCTGTAAGCTCTGTTCAGTTGCTGCACGCGATCTGAGAACACAATGCTTATAATTTGCCTCGGCGTTTTCAATTGTAAGGCCAAACAAACTTAACTTTCTTATTCTGAAAATGAAATTGCTACTATCTGAAAGTAATGGAGACAGGTAGGGGGTAAAATACTAAACGGTACAGTAAACATGAGCTCAGTATCAACCCTTTAGTCTTCCGTTATAAACACTGATGTGTTTCGATAATCCACGGCTAGTCAAGCCGCGCGTGTTGACCTCGGCACAAGTTTGCATGCCACTGTAAGAGAGTAGAGTATAATATGGCCTCAAACGAGAGTGAAGAGAAACTTAATGACTTTACCGTGAGGAAGTCCATTCACCAGCGATGTTTGGGTTGATTCGTGAATTGATCCCGGCGCTGTAGGTAATGTGTCTCGCTGTATCGCGGCAAGTTTCGTCTGCTTCTACAAGACCTGCAATTGCTATATTTAGCAGAGTGCAAAGAAAGAAAACCATGAGAAAGCGAAATGGCGAAATTAAAGATTCTTATCAAGACGACGAAACTTTTAAAGTTGCTATTATGTCTAACACACAAGACTCTATGAGAAAACAGGAAAATTAACATACCGAGTAGAAGAATGAACATCGTTATCCTCGCAGCGATTCGATGGATCTCCATGACCCGTCGTTTCTCTGTTTTGGAGCTTGTGATGGCTCGTTCAACCAGTGCTTGGCTAGTCAAAGACTTTCGCCTCGATCGTTAGGTGGCAATCTGTGAAAGAAACGAGTTGTTGCTTCTTATGTATCGGAATAGTCACAGTCGGGGTTTATATTGGCAGCCGAAATTTGCAAGCCACTTCAACTTTGGCTGGGATTTTATGATTCGTTTACGATCTCGAGTGGAGGGATGGTCTTTGTCAATAGAGTGCAATTTGGCCAATATTTCCCTTCAGAACCGGCTAATTATCTATCACTGTAATCTCTTGTTGTCACTGCACACCCGTTTAATGTCTCCATGCAATTCTTTTGTCATTTTTTGTCTCTGTTTTCGTGTCCCCTCCCATAATACAATAATGACATATGCGAATAAACAGGACTGTCACAGAATTACTGTAACCTGAGCTAAAAATTGTATTTATATGTTGTTTTTTCCTGCTGGTTTGTCAACTAGGAATATTTACAAAGGTAAAAAGCTCTACAGCGATTCTTTTGCAGGTACGAAAGCGAAAAGGGACGCCAGAAAGGAATATCTACTTGTTGTCTCCTTGCCGTTCTGGAAAAAAATATCAAAACATTTTTAAAAAATCGGAAGCAAAATTCAACGATCTTGTCAGATCCGGTGTTAGCACATCTAGCATTAATGAACAAGAAGGTTTTGGCCGCCGTTCAGTCTCATTAGCCTATTACGAGAACACATATTAAAACTCGCGGTCAATTGAGTAAATCTTAGAATCGTTTTGCAATGGCGTTCTATAGTGCTTCGCTGAAGGAAATCGTCAAACAGTTTGCAAACTTTGTTTCCATCAACTTGACAACCGACCAAGTTGTAACGGGGTAAGATAATCGTTTGAGCCCACATTACCTCACTAAAACTCACATCATTTAAAAGTAATTAGAGCTGCCGGAGAGAATATGGATTTCAAAAGCTCCTCCCAGGCCAACAGTCAGAATTTTTAGAAACCTCAAAATATCAAAGAATTTTGTGAATTTTAATAGCGCATTTTGCCTGATTGCATCACAAACTTCAATACGGTACCCAAGAGTGTTCCGATGGATATCGTAGCTGTATTAAAAGCGAAGAAACCCAACCCTCTTTTTATCTCGTTGTGTTTCGGAGGTCTCAGCTGTCAATTTCTGACTTAAATCTTCTTTTTGAAAACCTGTTCCCCTTCAACGTCCTTAGAAAGGTATGAGTTTCACATGTCACTCCAAATACATCATGGAGATCATCGGAGCAAGAATCTCTCACATATTAATAATCCAGGAGGATTCTATTCAAAATCTGTAAGTTCCCACAACTGAGAGAAACCACACTTCATATAAGATTTTTTTGAAACATCATTAATCACGAAAAAAGGCTATTTTAAGAGAAGAAGGGTTTCCATTCGTAAAAGAATTTAACTGTCCTCCAAATAATCCGTCTGTAAGTTAACACCCCGCTTTTTTCAGCAACAGCCTGAAATGTACTTTCAGTAGAGCAATCGCGGCAGATTAGCTGTCGCATTTCTTAATGAAAAGGTTTTAAGCAAACTTATGATACTAAGCCGCGCGGTGATAAAACCGATAAACGATGTCTGAGGAATAACCATTCCAGATTTGATAAACATAATTAACTGATCGTGCATTTACGTTGAGCATAATTATTTCCAGTTAGGCAGTCAGTAAAACATGAAGCTACCATGATGTACGTCGTGTGTTTTTGAGCCCTGGGAAATTTCTTTCAAGTATTTAAGGTCAGGAATTTCACTTGGAAATGAACTTCTTGACTCTGGAAAATGCCATACCGTACGCGCGTAAGTTTTCAAGACTGTTAATGGTAAGAGAGCTAATCTTGCCCATCCTTAATGCGGATTAACGACAACAACCAAAGATTTTCAAATTTGAAAAACAAGATCCACTAATTGCCACCTAAATTAAGTATGTGTTTAGTTAGAGTCGGATATCTTCACCGCTTAACCGAGGCTAAACTCAACTTAAGAGCTTTAAATGGAACCCGACGAGGCAATGCAAGGTTTGTGTTCCTGTCATCTGTTTATGCGAATAGTTTTAGTCTAGTCAGGTCACGGTTATTTTAATTACTAAAGTAATCAGTTTTAACTGAACTGAAAGTTTGTTTATCTTCATTTCGTTTTCTGTAAAAGAACGGTTCCCCGACACGTTCGTTGCCCTCTTGAGGTCATTTAGCCTGTCTGAGAACGTGACAATGTCACTTCTCTAAGACTTTTGTTTTGACTCGACTGGGATGTGCAGAAAAGTTGCGGTTACAGCGTACTGAGTTGAGAAAGGTGTGAACATATGAAAAGCAAAACTAATTCAACAGTGGTTTTCTTTTTGCTCAGGGAGTCACAAGTTAGTACCCTGCGAGCAGAGATCTCTCATATCGCCACGAAGAACGAGACGAAAGCGATATGAGAGATCTCTGCTCGCAGGCTACAAGTTAGTTGTGCATCTATACTATGACCGTTCGAACAGCAACAGAAACACTTTGTTTAATATTACGAGTTTTTTGTTCTAGTCCTGGTTAGTTGTTTTTCTTGACTTAGGATTGACACTTAGGCCTAGGCTTTAACTGGTGTTGTGAGTTTTGACAACAACAACAACAACAAACAAACAAACAAACAAACAAACAAAAACAACAATAACTTTTTGTTTAGGTACTGCGTGGTAAATTTACAAGACAGGAATAGTAATTTTATCTATAGATCTCTAAAATAACTGTCATTACCATTTAACCAAGTTGATAATCGCGTCAGGTGATATATATACACTGGATTTGAAATTTAATTGGTCAGTCATAGAATAGACTGCGAGCAGTCTAAGAATCGAGGAAAACAAATGAACGATTGGCGAAGCTGCGTGCGAGCGAGTCGGCGATTTTTTATGTTTTTTCGATCGATTCTGCATGAGGAAAATGAAGAGACTGCTCGCAGTCTAGTCCGAAAAAAAAAACTAAAAAACGCAGAAATGTGATTTTAAAGATATTAGGTTTGATTTAAGTAATGTTTTTAAGACAGATCTCTTCTTGGTTTAATTGTCAGTGAAAGAGGTTCTTTTTCAAATACTAAGTCCATCGTCTACATCTTAACTTAAACACCAAAGTTACTTTAACTTATTCCTTATTCATATTTCTTCAAAGCAGTACAGAAAATCACTTAGAGAAGGTCAGAACGCGGCAAACAGACCTAATGCAACAGTATTTTTCTTTTCAGGGAGTCGACGTGTTGAGATATGCCTTTATGCACAGTCGAACTGAGCAATAATCTAGAACACTTTCTATTTAATATTAATACGAGATTTTTTTCTAAATTCCAGTTTTCCGTTTTCCTTAAAGCAGTTGATGTATTAAACTAAGATGCTTCTTTTCCAAATTCTTTTTATAAATCCGGCTACTTTATAAAACACCAAAGTTACTTTAGTCGTTAAGAACTGCTATCATCATCATCATCATCATCATCATCATAATAATAATAATAATAATAATAATAATAATAATAATAATAATAATAATAATAATATCGGTTGTAGCAATACTAGTCCCCACGACAGACGTGAGTAACAACAACAACAACAATTCGCTTCGACCCTTAACAAAGGTTTAAAGCTGAGCAGTATAAATAATTATACAGTATACATGAAAATAAAACCTATTAAATGTTGCTAATTAGCAAAAACCATGTGAGTGATGTGGTCTTATAGGCTCACCTCGACTTTAAATATTTTAAGAAAGGCTAGTTCGGTTGAGAATATGATTCGAACACTTTTTTGTATATGAGGAGCATATATATTAGACTAGGCTGATTTACCCAAATTGTTCTCATTTCCATAAACAGGGAAAAAACCAGGAACAGTCCATACCCAAGACGATCAGAAACCAAAACCTCACTTTCAAATTTTAAACATCTGAAACACTTTTTTAACCCCTAACATTGAACTCTACATTTTCCACATGTTTCCCTTCAGTTGAATTTTGGATTGCTTTTGTTATACATGTTTGTGAGTTTTTCCGTCGTTTGTTTTTTTCCAAAGGAGCTCTATTTAAACCAGCCAATGCTGAACTAGACACCCTGTATAAAAAATAGAAAAAATAAATAGATAGAACTGACCAAAAACTGAATATTGTTGTATTTTGCTTCGTTTTGTGGCTGACATCAAATTATGAAAATGTTCATATAAGAGTTGAGAAAAATATGATGAACGTTTTTGTGTTCTATTGTTTCATAAGTAATAAATTTCAGTATTTCATCTAGAAACGCTTTTATGGTTCCAGACTGAGCTTGTTCTTAAATTGTTTTTAAAGTTTTGGCGATTTGAGCCTCGTTGTTCTTATAAAGTTCTTCATATTAACGAAAACGTGTAGCAAACTGAACTAACTCAACAGTGATTTTAGTGACTCGATTCCATAATTATTCCTAGAATAGTTCTAGAATTCGTAAACACTTAATATTTAATCAGATTAAAAACAAAGATGGGTTTCTTTATTCTAGTTTGTTCTTTTTCACCGGAGTCTTGTAACTTTAAACCTATCTCAACAACACTTTCATTTAGCTTTCATTTGGCCATGTTTTTCACATCAAGTAGCTGTTATTTGAAAAAGGACGGCGTCTGATTTTAAGCCAGACCACCACTTGTGCTATTCAAGGTTCAAGGATCGAACAAAATACTATTTGCTAACTAGTTTAATTTTAGATTTCTGCAATAGAAAAAGAGCAGTATAGGTTTCAAGCTTCTTGACTGTTCCACAGAAAGTTTATACATGCAGCTATTTCAAAGATTGTTTCGTTCATTGTGCATTTTGAAAACAAAGTTTGATTTATTCTTGCTAATTAAAGCGGTTAAAGTAGTTAAACTCGAATGCAGGTCAGTCGAGACGGTTTCAGTGAGAATAGAGTTTCCTTCTCCTCGCGATTTTACAACTAAAAACATCTGAACAATGGCACCTGTCACTGGCCATCAATGTTGCTTTAATTGTTAGCTAACCCGGCTGAAATGCCTGCACCATCAGGTTCATACCTCAAACAAAAGAACCGTTAAGTATAGAAGACTTTACCTAGAACATATTAAGTTAAGAGCATTTTTATGTATTAAGCTTGTGTTTACTAACCAACGTACTTGTTTTTAAGGCAACCAGCTTTTGAGTCATGATATTTTTTCTTGATTTTTTGCGTAATTCTAATTTTATGTACTAATTAAAGTTCATTCCAACAGTTTCCACTTTTCTAACGTCATAAAGATTCAAGATGGCCACCAAACATCCAAGATAGCAGTTTTACGAAATCATGTGACGTTATTAATTAATTATCATTCTATTTGTATGGCTTAGCACAAGAGGTTTGGTATAGCTAATACTATTGGAATTGTAGGCCGCGGCCGCGGGCGCTTTCAGCCATCTGCAGTCCCAGGGCCAGGAACTCCAACAAAAGTCCAGTGTGAATATCAGCTTCTTTAATTCTTGATGTAAGAACTTTTCAGATTGCTACAACTACAAAGTGGCGCTCGCGCAAGCGATCTGTTAAAAAGTATGAATTTTGCATCTGATAACGTTTTGTTTTTCTAAGTACATCAACCAATAACTGGATATAAATCTGTCCTGTATTTTCTTGATTTACAACCTAAAACCAAGTCTTGTCAATGTTGTAGTTTATACACAAATTTTTAAAGATGGGAATTGCAAGCATTTATGAAAAACAGATTTTATGGATCAGCACAACTGACATGTCACTCCCTGTCTGCAATTTTCTTAAACATTCTATTGATTACGATTATCTGCACTGACTTATCTTCAGGGAAAAGAAATATTGCATCAAATTGAATCAGTTTTGTTGATTGAAGTTGTTTGGCTGAAATAAATTCAGTGGATTAAAAACAGCTATGAAGACGGAATTGAAAGCTTTTTAATCTCCATGAAAACGCCATGTGCTTATAAATTATTCTCAGTTTTACAACAACTGAGTCTTGAACACTTCTTCAGAGAAGTAAAGCTTATGAAAACATTTAACCTAGCTTTCGGGAGTTGCTGGGACTTGGGGAGGGTGGCGGTTTGCAGCAAATCTGCCACACATCCATAACTCTAAAAGTAATAATTGCAAGAAAACTTGGAGATTCAGTGTCATCCAGAGACATTTGTTATAATGGAAAATATTTTCGATGGTGATGTCATTTAACGTCACAATGACGTAAGAACTTCGAGTTTAATTTATCGCTTATAATATGATAAAATATACTGCTATATATAAAAAAATTGCCCTTTCCCTAAATAACATATATAGATCAGACAGACACAAAACATAGCATGTATCGGTTTCAGAGTGAAGCCAAATCTTCGAACGCCGTTACTCCGTTAGGTAAGGGATGATAGCTAGATTATAAATTCTACAGTTTTACGGTCATTGTGATAAATTGTTAGTGCATAGCCACGAATGTAAAGTGGCAACTGTACGTCATGACGTTACATAACTACATGCCATCTTCGATTTTACGAGGAAAATATTGCGCAGCTTAGATGACGCTATATATAATCACCTTAACTGCTATAAAATTAATTCAAATGTATAACAAGGTGCTAATGAGAAATGTAATTGTATAATGAAAACATTTTTAGTTCAAACTTTAAAAAAGGTGCTGAATGGAAAAAAAATCAAAATTTGAGGGTCAAAGCGTGGTTGTCATGGAGATGCAATCGCATGGAATCTTCGTTTTGAACACAGAATATTATTCCCTGATGAGCTCCAGGAAAACCCTTAAAACATGATGCATCTACTTTGAATTTACTAAAAGTTGTAATTCTAATGCTATTTACGTTTTAATATTTTTCATAGCCGTGTTTTTAAAAACAGTCCAGTTATATTAAAGCACAGAATATCTGATTGATTACTCATGGTAAAGATCAACGAGTTATTTCTGGATATCATTTCAAGCTCGACAATAACGAATACAATTCTGACGTATAATTATATACATAAATCCATTCTTGGCATTTTACCCAATCATGATTCAGTGATGCTGTTCTTATCTCAAGTATTATAAGAGAAATACTATTTAAATTATTACAAGACTCGGGAAGACTTCGCATCATTGACGTTTTCAACTTTTTGCTGCAACTCAAACCGTCTGACTGTAAATAGCTCTATGAATTTTACAGAGAGCACAACTCTGAAACTGGAAAGTTCGAGAAAGAAAACCTATCGGTATAGGGAAAAATCTTCGAGGTCGAAGGGGTCATCTAACTATATTCAAATCAGGAAAGCTTTTTCGGCGATGCATTTTGTCAGCTATGGCGATTTGATAGAAGAGTCTAATCAAGCCGAGAGACATAGAATAGATATATAAAAGACTGTAGCAAGGAGTTCTTGTCACAACTTTATCTCGAAGATGGAAACCTGCCAATGAAAAATATTTCTTCCGAAACGGTTAAAGTTTTTTCATTACTGTTATAGGTTAAGTGAGCTTATACTTTTGTTGCTTTCATATGGTTTAAATTACTGGTATAAAATTCCAATTTGCAATGTAATCTTTCACTACATTTAGTAATTTTCCCCTTAGCCAGTCCTCTAGGGTTTCCTGGATGGCTTATAAACTTGAATAATAATCGCAACAAACGACAAAACGTCGCTATACGCTTTTGAAAAGTAACAACACTCTCACATGTTGGAAAAATATATAGGCTTCAAGCATAAACAGACACCAAGATTCTTCTCACTTTTTAACTGATTTTAATTGATTTTAATTGAGCTGATTTTTGATTCACACAGCCCTTATTCGTCAAAGTGGCTAAAAGAAAAATTAATAATAAAATTACACTTTGCTTCAGTGGCGCCATTTCCATTAGCTCGGGCGAGATTCTATTTTTCGAGTCACTCGAAAAAGTTTCAGAAGCACAGCTGGTAATCCATTTATCCCTTTTTTTTCCTTTACGCGTATAGCTGTTTTACACATTAATGAACTATAACTACCTTTTATTTGGAAAACAAAAAACATGGATCTTTCAATCGATGGCTGTAAACTGTGAACGGCGTGAACTGTTAACTGCTGTCAAATTTGAAAGCCAAAGAAAATGACTATTCTAACCAGTTTATCGTGAGAATAGAAACATCGGTATCGTTTCAGATTTTCTTGTTTACCAGTTTTCCGTACAGCTTTATATCAGTTTAAAAATATGTACAATCAACTTGTGTTAGTTGTCGCCGATTGGATTGAACTGATTTTACTAAAAACATGACCATACGTCTATATTTCAATACTCTTCATATGAAACTGTTAATTTTAGTTCTTGATCGGCCGAAAACACAGCCAAAGCTTGAATTTAAATACATCGAAAAAAGTATAATTTCGTTTTCCGTATATTAGACTATTGAGCGTTTTGTTCGCGGGCTTTGTATTATGAAGATCCCTGCTGGTTGTCCTTCAACTAACAAAACTGATGTGTTCTTTTTGAGATTAGTCTATTTAAAATCAAATTAATTATTACCTTGAACCATATCTCAGGAGCTATGAAATTTTCCGCGACATTCAGTCTGGAGCACGCTTTGTTCACGAAGCTTCATGCTGCTACACTAATTCTTTGAGATTTTTTTTAATTTCCGGGCTCGTGGTTCAGTGAAGTTTGATTTCTTTTTATCCTCGCCGTCTAGTGTTATGAAAGAGTGGCCGTTAACTTAAAGTTAATATTTTCTACAGCTGTTGCCGAATCGCTCGGTTTCAACCAAAGAGTACACTATCAAATTAAATGATCCTTAGATTCTGTATATTGTTGCACGAGACATTAAGCATAATCGTATAACCTAGAATTGCCTTTTTGTTGTATTTCTATTGCCACACTTCTTGATACTTTGCAAGCATAACATGTATACAACAGCAAGCCAAACTTCCACGTACGTATTTAAATATGTCTCAAATTAACAACATTTTTCGTAAAAGTGCTTACCTTCAGCCGACAAATTTCTCAGATACAAGTTGACCGTAGTTCAACTGCTCAGTTTATAGCCCCAATATTATGCAAAGATAAAGTAGCCGATTTGTCCGGGTAGTGAAATCGTTGCAAGCCTTTTAAGAGTTGCCAGATCAAACCCAGTTGCTTTCAAGAAGTAGACTTGACACCTGCGGCTGCGAGTTATTTTATGAAATCAGCTGCTTTGTCGATTTTCTTACGAGAAGTCGTTTTGCTTCGAGAGCGATGACGTTCTTAAATCACTCTTCGCGGCCTAGAGACGGCTTTGCTTTGCGTGTGTCATAATGTAGCATATAAAATCCGGCGAGGTCCGAAGTCTTATATTATTTAGCAGTCAGGAACTTGCGTGGAAGAGATCGGGATTCGAGGATATTAAAGGAATCCAGTGGCTGGCGGCTTTTCGCTATCTTAATCACTGCAGCTTAGCACTTAGCTAATATTTGTTTCTCATTTTCCATGGAAGTCAAGTTTACCTTAAATGAAGCCTTCATTTGGTTTTACTAGACGCATGGAAAACTCATCAATTCTTCCGTCAAGGAAACGGAGATTAAGGTAGTTCGCAGTTTATGAGACTGATGTTGATCAAATTGAATAAATGCCGCATTTTTAATTTCTCTGGCATGTGACTTTGAGCAACAAAACAGAGTAGCCAAAAAGTTTTATAGTAGGCAGCGTTCGAAATTTCCGCTCCAACTGTGAAGTTATTACTTTTCCAACTGCGATCGAAGGGAGTTTTCGCCGGTGTGCCAGCGGTTTTGGATCAGAAGCACTTTGTGCGCGTGTTTTCGACGTGATTACTTGATGAGAGTTTTGCAAACAAACGAAAGTAGCAAGGAAATTAAAGAGAAGAGATACGAATTTTAAGAAGTGTTTCGAGAGACCAGCTGATCGCCCAAGGCATGGATGTTTACAAAACTTCAACCTCAAGGCTATCAAAGATATTCACTGTCAATTGCCAAAATGCACAAAAGTATCCTGGATTTTCACAAGCTCTACGCTCTACTTTTTTCGTAAAAAATCTGCCCAAATTGTTTTTCCACCGCCTGCAAAACGCAGGGAAACGTTTTATAATTGTGTTTGCGTGGGAGAATGACTACAACGCCCAAAATGTTCACAGACTTACGTACAGTATAAGTTCAGCACAGCGTCTTTAATACCTTTATAAATATACATTCAGAAAGTGAATACTCCTACACAATTTATGGCCTTGCCCTATAGTATTCTCAGCGTGATTTTGACCTATAAAGTTTTAAATAGCGTTCAACGGCCTTAGGCTAGGCAAATGAACCTTGCTTCTTATTTCAGTATATAAAACATAAGTTCCTACAAAAAATTAACGTTAAAAGTCATCTTGCTCCAATTTTCTTCCAAGGGTATTGTCAAATCGTGTGGCTTGTTTCGACTTAGTACCGTTTGGGGACTTTGGGAGCGAGTTCAATGTTTTCAAGATTGACAAGAATTATCGCTTCGTTTTGATGTTTTTTAGTTCGCTAATGGCTTTTTGCTGCATGGCTGATTATCAACAATGATAAACTGAAGGAAAGGGTATATATATGCTACACTGTTGGTATAGCTATTTATCTGAACGAATGAACTGAGATGTTCTATTTTAAAAAACCAAACCATCTCTAATTCCAATTTCCGCGGTGTGGCCGCGCATTTATCTTTAACAGTGTTTTGAGTTGTTATTCAAGATAATTTCACCGATTATAAAATTAGTCTACAAATAAGCTCAGTTATATCTTGTGTTAATAGTTGTTACTGATCACATTGAGCCGCACTGAGTAATCTACAGGCATTGCGAAACCTTAGTAACTGGTAGATTCCCCAAAACCATATGTAAATGCGGTATATTGAGAGAAACTGTCAGTTCATACTTTTTCTCTGATCTAGCCGGCTCACAGATACTTGCCTTATGCCTTATGGAAAGAATTTCATCGTAGCGATAGCTAAAAACTCCACCGAACGAAATCCACCTATTATAATTAAAATGTGAATTCAGTAATGACCTGAACTAAAAGAACTATCATGTGCATTACTGAAAAATGGATCTGCTAACGGATTTGCATTGCCCGTTATAATCTACTAAGGTTACGGCTGGATTGGCGATCATGTCAATTTTGGCGCCGTGTTTTCCACTCTCGTAGATCAATATCGGTGTACAAGAATCGGTTTAATAGAATATTAATCATAAACTTCTTGTGATGACATCAGTTTACATGCCGAGGTTAGAAATTGTGATACAAATGAAGCTTCTCCAAAATTCATATTCGTGTTAAAATGTTTTTAATGTCTGGAGCTGATCCATACTGATATTTTCGCAGGCTGATAAGGGTTTAAAACAAGTCGCTCAGTACTAATTTAATGCTTTGAAGACTCCAATGATATTACTTTTGGTCAAGAAGGTTACGTTGTTGACTCGAGATGTCAATACAGTGTATCACAATATTCAATAATGTCAGATTAAACAATATCACAGACGTTTGTATTCGACTCTAAACAGACTATCAGTGATATACTAAAACATTGAAAAACAGTAGTTTGTTTTCTTATTATTGGAAACTGTTCAGCTGTGTACATTTTGTGTTCAGTATTTTAGTGAAAAGTTGCTGAGACAACGCTTGATTCCCATTCATTTTTAAAAAATGCCAGTGAAACGTCACTGATATACAATGACTAAGGTGGCGTATTTTCTTAATTTAATTGTCAAGGAGGTAATACCTAGCCAGATTATAGTATTAGCAACTTCGCTGAGTAAGTTCGGATGTGAATGCGTTAGTTCAACTGGAGTAGGCAATGCGCAGGCATTAACAATTTCTTTGACTCTAAATACTTGTCCTGCAATAACTCTTATAAACTATTCCCAGCTCTAGCAAGATGCGCTTTGTCCTGCAGTACTAAGTACTTTGAATCCTATTTGATGCAACTTTTGAAAAAACAGGAAATCACAAGACCCCGAGAACTAGCTCTCGTAAGACTTAATGAAACACTCTCATTTTCCCAAACAGAAGGATATAAGTGGCTTTGGGCAAGAGATTTAAGGGGAGGGACAAAGGAAGTTGTGGTTTTACCCATTCAAGTACCTAATGACAAGTGCCATCTTCATAAAGTGGTATTGAGTTGACCACAGCCCATAACCGGAATAGCACTATTAATAGTCCCCAGATAATAGATCATGCTTCACTTCGCTTGGTACAAACTCCACTGACCATGTTTAGTTCTTCCCGTCACGTACTTAGGATTAATTCCCAAGGCCAGGGGCAAGGACAGGATATTCTCATTCCCAATAAAAGTCAATAGTCACGGGATTAGATTTTGTCGCTATAAAGTAACAATTTGTCATAGCGTTTCTTGCTGGAAGATTGGAAATTGAACTCAGTGTTAGTTTCTTTACAAAAACAAACTTTATAAGCCTCAAATTTACCCAAGTTTAAGAATTACTTGAGAACAATCACAGGTTCAAGCTCTGTCTCAGATTCATAAACTGAAAGACCCCACTGCAATTTTCCAGCTAGAACAGCTATTTTTTGTATAAGAATACGAACAATTTGCTGAACTTGCTCAAAATTACAAACACCGAGCCTCGGCAAACTTATCTGGTTCTTAGATAAAAGAAAATGTGATTAGAATTCTTGCAATTTTTGGTAGTTTAGGTGACTTTATTAACACAAAACTTAGATCATCCAACTCAGGGTCTCAACAAAACCGTACAAAGACCACGCGCCGCGCCGTGATTAAACGTTTCCTTATGACGTAAACGTAATAGCGCTAATTTCTACCGCAGTCTACCACACGGCAGGAACTGCCGTGACATACTGTGTGCTAAGGGCGTCCACGGTCAGTTTACCAACATTGCGTCATTTTTAACCGAAGGAACTTGAAAATATATTGATAGAAGCGCCTTCATTTCCCTGAACAAATTGTTTTGTCAAACGTCGACCTCGTGTCCGGAAAATAGTGAAACCACAACGCCCACACGTAACTATACTGTGTTATTGTCTATGCATTGACAACAACATTCTGGTAATGCATCCAGAGGAAAAAGTTCCAGAACTGAAATATAGCATTTAACCACAAGCATGTTATACGGTACGAGTTATGCGATGTGGGCGATTGAGTCGATTTAAGAACTTTGTAACAAATTGCGTTTTCCTGAATTTGCTAATATTTGGTGCAAGTGAAATGGCACAAATAAAGCTTCTTTACCTCAGTTGTTACTTCCTTGTGCCTGTCTTGCTCGTACATTTTTGGGCCATGGGAGATAAGAGGTAATTTAGAGGTGTTGGAGTTCCCCTGAGCAACACATCAAGCACAAGCTCTATGTGTGCATGGCATGCAGTCATTTCCACTACATATTAGCGACTACAGTTCAGGAAAATGACACTTATTCCCCTACAAAGGCCTTCAAGTAAAATCTGATCAATCATGTTCGTCACTCTACCTACCTAAATATTGTAAGTCTCAGCTTGGGCTGCACGGCTGCCTGTGTTTTAACATTCATAGATTTGTATCGGCCACAAGGTGATTAAAAGCCGTATCCATATCCAAATACTGAAAACCTTTGTTAGACTGGCAACGGAACCGGGCTTCCGGGCAATTTGGCCATCACTGACAAAAACCGAATATATTATACATGTATATTTGTGTATACGCAAGAATAAGCGAAAAGTTCGGTACGGTTTGATCAACAAAATTGATATGGTATGATTTTCGCCGTCAGATTGGGTAAAATTAACAGCAAAGCTGACGTTTCGAGCGTTAGGCCTTCGTCAGAGCAAATGAAAATACTGCTGGTTGCGTGTGTTGGTTGTTTTCTTAACTTTAAACACCACGCAAGCAGTTTCAGTTAGCATGAGGCTAAAATTACCGATGATCTATAACAATAACATATTCATGTGCGAGACAAAAAGCACGTGTAACTGCATGTGAGTGTCGCATCTAATATTAATATTATTGAGCTGGTGACAACATATTCAACACAGTTAACCATAGTGGCCAGGTGACAAAAGTATGGTTTCCGCGATCATATTCGAATACTTACGCCAATTTGCGCATCGGGTCTGGTATTTTGGGCGATTTTCTGTGTCGGTTCAAGATCGGGAAAGGGTGCAGTTTCCGAAGGGTTACTTGCTAGTAAAGGTACTAGAGACGCAAACGCAAGAGCAATAAAAACAAGTGTGAATGTAACTTGACGCAGATGCAGACGCAGACGCAAGAAAAAGGAAAATTTC